>AWOL01S0004350.1:20103-55778 GCA_000715115.1 Nicotiana otophora
GGGATCCTCTGAAGGAGCACCACTGAAGTGAACAGGAAAGAACTTGATAAACCTGTCCAATCTCCATAAAGCCTCAGAAGCCATAGCTGGCCCATCACCGACTTGTGCCGCAATAACCGACTGAACTAATCCGACTGGCTGAGCTGCTGGAGCCTGATATTGGGGAGCTATCTGCTCCGGAGCGGGAGTGGTAGGAGTCTGGGCTCCTCCTCCAGCCTGAGAGACTTCTGGTTCCATGGGAAATGTGCCTGTCTGGGCCACACTCTCTATAAGGCCCACCAAACGGACCAAAGCGTCCTGAAGTACTGGGGTAGCAATGAACCCCTCCGGAACCTGAGCTGGTCCAGCAGGAACAGTCTGGGCTGGAACCTCCTCGTCAAGCTCTATCTGAGGCTCCACTACTGGGGCTGCTTCTCGGGCTCTAGACTAAGACCTTCCACTGCCTCGGCCTCGACCTCTGCCCCGCGTAGGAGCTGCCACTAGAGGCTCTGGCTGCTGCAAAGCTGAGGAAGTTGTACATGTTCTCGCCATCTGTGAGAGAATAAGAGTAGAAGAGTTTAACAGAGAATAATAGAAGTGAAACTTGTTCCTAAATTTCATAGCCTCTGGAAGATAAGCACAGACGTCTCTGTACCGATCCTCCAGACTCTACTAAGCTTGCTCGTGAATCGTGAGACCTAGGCAACCTAGTGATCTGATACCAACTGTCACGACCCAACATTTCCCACCGACGGGACCGTGATGACGCCTAACATTTCACTTTCTAGGCAAGCCAACGTTAGAGGATCATTAACCAATTCCTTATTTCCATTCAGTAATTAACAATAATTAACTAAGATGAAATATATTAAATGCGGAATATCATAAAACTGTATTAATTACTACCACCCGGATCTGGAATCACAATTCACGAGTATTCTTGAATTTACTATAAGTAATAGTCTGAAGGAAATACAACTGTTTGAATGAAAGAAACAGTAGAACAGAAAAGATAGATGGAGACTTCAAGGTCTGTGAACGCCGACAGATTTACCTTGAGTCTCCCGACAGTGGACTAATAGCAAAGTCTCGATCAACCCAAACCGATATCAAAATCTGCACAGAAAGTGCAAAGTGCAGTATCAGTACAACCGACCCCATGTATTGGTAAATGTAGAGCCTAACCTCGATGAAGTAGGGACGAGGCTAAGGCAAGGCACCTACAAATCAACCTGTATAATTCAATAGTGTATATACAAATAACAGAAATGAAAACTAAACAGGAAATGTCAGGAGGGGAACATAGTGAGGGGAATACAAGATGAAGAACTACAACAGAATGCTCACCGAAGTAGTCAATATACCATGAATAATCAGGAATTGTGATTACAGTAAAGAAAAATAAACGGCAGCACCCTTCGTGCTTTTACTCTCAATCTCACCATAAACATCAATAGAAATGGCACGACATCACCCTTCGTGCATTAACACTCATATCATGGCACGGAATTACCCTTCGTGCATTAACACTCACAATATGGAACGACATCACCCTTCGTGCATTAACACTCACAATATGGCACAGCATCACCCTTCGTGCATTAACACTCATAATATGGCACGGCATCACCCATCGTGCATTAACACTCATAATATGACACGACATCACCTTTCGTGCATTAACACTCACAATATGGCACGACATCATGCTTCATGCATTAACACTCATAATATGGCACGGCATCACCCTTCGTACATTAAGACTCACAATATGGCACGACATTACTATTCGTGCATTAACACTCTCCCTTACCATAATGCAATGCATAAATAATAATTTGGAGATAGAATAACAAGTACAAACCTTGCTTCAACATTTGGTTCCATATCATCAATCTCAACTTTGAAATAAAAACTCAATTATCACCAGAAAATCAGTAAATATGATAACGACGATCAATTTAACAACACTAGTATAACACATAGCAATTAGGCATAGAAATGAGACAATATAAGAAAATGGGAGAAACATGAAAAAACAGGTAAATTGGCGGCGCATAAGTACCCGTCACCTCACATATACGCCGCTCACATGAATTTCACTTAGCAAGTAATCTAAGGTTCCTAATTCCCTTAAGTCAGGGTTAGACACAACACTTACTTTGCTCCGAAGGCCACTTAATTCTCAATCACAGCTTTTCCTTTAGAATTCACCTCCAAACCACTCGTATCTATTCAAAAATGATTCAATAATATCAAATATTGCTAAGGGAATCAATTACATTGCATAAATTTAGATTTCCTAAATTTCCCTGCAAAAAGTCAAAAATTGACCCCGAGCCCGCTTGGTCAAAAACCGAGGTTCGGACCAAAATCCATTTACCCATTCACCCTCGAGCCCGAATATATTATTGGTTTTGGAATCAGACCTCAAATTGAGGTCTAAATCCCCAAATTTCTGAAATCCCTAGTTTCTACCCAAAATCCCTAATTCTACCATGAAAACCTTAGAGTTTAGGTTGTAATCTTGTAAAATGTTGTAAAAGATTGAAAGAAACCAGTTTAGAATCACTAGCCTATGATTTGGGGAAGATATAGTCTTTGGAAAATCGCCTCTTGTGTTTTAGGTCTTGAAAATTTGGGAAATGAATGAAAATTCCCATCCAAAAGTCATTTTGATCAGCTGCAGATGTCGCATTTGCGACCTGAGCTTCGCAAATGCGAAGCTCGAAAATGTGAAGGAGTCATCACAAATGCAAAGCCCTTCACACTTCTGCTACCTTCGCAAATGCGAAGATAAGTTCGCAAATGCGAACCTTGAATCTTCGCAAATGCGACTAAATGATCGCATTTGCGATTACTGCCCTTCCCTGACTCTCTTCGCAAATGCGAAATAAAACTCGCAAATGCGAAAACTATTGGCCCAGCTTCTCTTCACATTTGCGATGAGAAGCTCGCAAATGCGAACCTCTCAGATGTCGCATTTGCGATGGCTGATCTCGCAAATGCGAGATCAGAGACCTGCAATAATATCAGATGCACCAGCAGTGTTTTCCAAGGAAAATCTCACTCCGTAGCCTATCTGAAACTCACCCGAGCCCTCGGGGCTCTAAACCAAAGGTGCAACAAGTCTAAAAATATCATATGAACTTGCTCCAAATCAAATCGCCAAAATAACACCTAGAACTACGAATTTAGCAACAAATCAAATGAAATTTTCAAGAACACTTTAAAATTCATATTTTCTCAATTGGACGTCCGAATCACGTCAAATAAACTCTGTTTCTCACCAAATTTCACAGACAAGTCTTAAATATCATAATGAACCTGTACTAGGCTCCAGAACCAAAATACGGACCCGATACTAACAATGTCAAATATCAATCAATTCTTAAAAATAATTAATTTTCAGACTTTTAATTTTTATCAAAAATTCATACCTCAAGCTAGGGACCTCTGAATTCAATTCCGGCCATACGCCTAGGTCCAATAATTCGATACGGACCCACCGAGACTATCAAAATACAGATCCGGGCCCGTTTACCAAAAATGTTGACCAAAGTCAACTAAAATCAACTTTTAAGGCACAAATTCTTATTTTTCGAAGGCCTGCTCGGACTGAGCATGCAAATCGAGGAGGGTAAAAATGATATTTTTAAGGCTTAAGAGTGCAGATTCAAGTTCTAAAATATAAAATGACCTTTTGGGTCATCACAAACTCGACCTGTCGTTTTGAGTATTATAACCTCGTTTTCCCAGTTACTGCTCAATTTATGCCTTAAATTTTATTTATGACTTATTGGGGTAGTTGGTTCGGGTATGGAAGGATTTCGGAGTGAAATGAGACACTTAGTTTTATAATTAAAAATTTAAGTTTGAAAAGTGGATCGGTTATTCACTTATGTGTAAATGACCTCGTAATTGAATTCTGATGATTCTAATAGCTTCGTATGGTGATTTAGGACTTAGGAACGTGTCTAGAGAATTATTTGGAGGTCCGTAATGGAATTAGGCTTGAAATGCCGAAAGTTAGATTTTTGGGATGTTTGACCGGGGGGTTGACTTTTTGATATCGAGGTCAAAATCCGATTCTGGAAATTTGAGTACCTCTGTTATGTCATTTATGGCTTGTGTGCAAATTATGAGGTCAATTGGACGTGATTTGATATGTTTCAGCATTGTTTGTAGAAATGAAAAGTTTCAAAGTTTATTAGGCTTGAATCTATTTTTGATTCATATTTTTAGTGTTGTTGGATGTGATTTGAAGACTCGACTAAGTTCGTATGATGTTTTAGGACTTGTTGGTATATTTGGTTGAGGTGTCGAGGGCTTCGGGTGAGTTTCAGATGGTTAACGGATCAAAAAGTGGACAAAAAATAGCTGCTGCAATTTTCTTCTGCTGCAATTTTCGTCTCCCAGAATCTGCCAGAATCGAGCCCAAATTCTGCGAGAATCGAGCTCAGAAATCGAACTCAGATGCGAGCCTAGATCGAGCTGAGGGTCAAGGGCCACGATCCAAGCCATGATCAAGCCCATGGTCGAGGGCCACGATCGAAGCCATGATCGAGCCCAGGGGCGTGGGCCATGATTGAAAGCAGGGTCGGAGACCAGGGTCGAAGACATGATTGAAGGCCAGGGTCGAGGGCCATGATCGAGAACTAGGATAAAAGCCATGATCGAGTCCTAGGATCAAGGCCTAGGATTGAGGAACTCGATCGAAGGCCAAGATCGAGGCAGTATCGAGGCAGTCTGGGCAGAATTATAAAAACGGGGACTTCGTCACATTCGCCATTTTTGACAAATTGGAGCTTGAGGAGAGGCGATTTTTGGTAGATTTTAAAGGAAAACTTGAGGTAAGTCCCTTGTGATCATTTCTACTCCATAATATTGAATTATCATTGAATAATCCTACTAGATTACGTGATTTTGAGGTGTAAATCGGAGATTGGAACTTAGAAATTTAGAAATACGATTTGTAGATTTGAGGGTTGAGTTGAGGTCGGATTTGGTAAAATTGGTATGGGTAGATTCATGGTTGAATGAGCTTTCGAATTTTGTAACTTTTGTCGGATTCCGAGACGTGGGCCCCACGGACGATGTTTGAGCTAAATTTCGGATTGTTGTGGAAAATTAGCATTTTCTTATGGAATTAATTCCAATGAATTTTATTGACTGAAACGAATTATTTATGGCTAGATTCGAGGTATTTGGAGACCAATTCACGAGGAAAGGACATTGCAGAAAAAAGAATTTCACGGCTTGAGGTAAGTAACAGTTATAAATCTGGTCCGGAGGGTATGAAACCCAGATTTGTGTCATGTGATTATTTTAGAGGTGACGCACATGCTAGGTGACAGGCGTGTGGGCGTGCACCTAGGGGATTGAGAGTTGGTCCGTCCCGTGAAACTGTAAAGTTGAATAATTCGTTGTTAGCTATATGCTCTCTATGTGTTGAAGAGAGTTTAACTATAAATCATGTTAGAAATCATGCTTAGGCTATGTGATAATAGTGTTGGGACCCACATATGGCACGTACTTATTGAATCAATTGCTAATTTTTATCTTGTGCTCAGTCTTTCTTGATATTTGTTGATGCATTATGGTATCTTTGATTGGGCTGATCTTTGTGAGTTCTGAGAGCCCGAGAGACTAGAGAGGTTGAGGACTGAGTAAGGCCGAGGGCCTGTCGGTGAGGTAAGGATATTATGGCACATGAGTTGTCCGTGTAGGATATTATAGCACATGAGTTGTTCGTGCAACACGTGAGTTGTCCGTTCAGATTATGGCGCTTGGGCTGTGTGAGCCCCTCCGGAGTCTGTACACCCCCAGTGAGCGCGAGTACCCATTGAGTGTGAGTGCTGATGTCACGACCCGAACTTTCCCACCGACGGGACCGTGATGGTGCCTAACATTTCACTTGCTAGGCAAGCCAACGTTAGAAAATCGTTAAACCAATTCCTCATTTTTATTCAGTAAATAACAATAATTAACTAAGATAAAATATAAGAGGTGTGAAATTTTATAAAACTGTATTAATTACTGCCACCCGGATCTGGATTCACAATTCACGAGGATTCTAGAATTTACTATAAGTAATAGACTGGAAGAAATACAACTGTCTGAATGAAAGAAAACAACAGTGACATAAAAAGTAGACTGGGACTTCAAGGTCTGTGAACGCTGACAGATCTACCTTGAATCTTCCGATAGCGGACCAATTGCAAAATCTTGATCAACCTGAGCCGGTATCAAAGTCTGCACAGAAAGTGCAAAGTGCAGCATCAGTACAACCGACCCCATGTACTGGTAAGTATCAAGCCTAACCTTGGCGAAGTAGTGACGAGGCTAGGACAAGACACCTGCATATAACCTGAACAGTATAATCGTGCTAGTTGCAACAACAGTAAATAAAGAAATAGCGCAGAAATAATGGGAAGGGAACATACAGTGGGGGAATACAACATAAAGAGTGAGAAAAATGAAAAGACAAAATTAAACCGAAAATCCTTAAACGAATTGAGCAATTAAAACAGCAAGGAAAAGTGCCCTGTATCACCCTTTGTGATTTTACTCTCAACCTCACCAAATAAATAAATAGAACGGCACGGCATCACCCTTCGAGCATGAAACCTCTCAAAATATACACGGCATCACCCTTCGTACTTTACACTCTTCCTCATAATATACATAATGCGTGCACGGCATCACCCTTCGTGCTTTACACTCATCCTCACCATATAAATAATGCGTGCACGGCATCACCCTTCGTGCTTTACACTCATCCTCACCATATAAATAAATCACACACGACATCACCCTTCGTGCTTTACACTCTTCCTCACAAATCACAGAATCAATAATAACGGATAGAGAGTAGTTTCACAAAGAAATCAATATTTTATCAATGATTACTTTCATAATTTAACATCTCAGCCTCGAATCAATATTCACATTTTTATCAACCTTTGCGGAACCGGATACAAGTCTCCCAACATTTCAACAACAATAATAAGAATGGATAACAAGATTTAAGACTACCAATTTGCAAGAATGGAATTTCACTCGCATGCTATGACTCGACCAAAACGCATAGATGCTCGTCACCTCAACTATATATCGTATTCAACAACAAAACACGTAGCAATTACTCACACAATACCTATTCCCTCAAGCCAAAGTTAGACACAACACTTACCTCAATTTCGCAAGCCACTCACTGTTCAAGTATCGCTTTCCTTTGCGATCACTGCCCTTCCCCGACTCCCTTCACAAATGCAAAAACTATTGACCCACCTTCTCTTCACATTTGCGAGGAGAAGCTCGCAAATGCAAGCCTCTCAGAGGTCAAAATTGCAATTCCTGATCTCGCAAATGCGAGATCAGAAGCCTGCAATAATATCAGATGCCCAACAGTGTTTTTCCAAGCCAAATCTCACTCCGTAGCCTATCCGAAACTCACCCGAGCCCTCGGGGCTCCAAACCAAACATGCACACAAGTCTAAAAATATCATACGAACTTGCTCGCGCGATCAAATTGCCAAAATAACACCTAGAACTAAGAATTTAGCACCAAATCAAATGAAATTCTCAAGAACACTTTAAAATTTTTATTTTCTCAACTGGACGTCCGAATCACGTCTAATCAACTCTCTTTCTCACCAAATTTCACAGACAGGTCTTAAATATCATAATGAACCTGTACCGGGATCCGGAACAAAAATACGGACCCAATACTAAAAATGCCAAATATCAATCAATTCTTAAAAACAAATAATTTCCAAACTTTTACTTTTTCTTCTATAATGCATAACTCAAGCTTGGGACCTCCGAATTTGATTTCGGGCATACGCCCAGTTCCCATAATTTGATATGAACCTACGGGACCGTCATCGCACAGGTCCAGGCCCATTTACCAAAAATGCTGACTGAAGTTAATTAAAATCAACCTTTAAGGTAAAAATTCTTATTTTTATTAGTTTTCACCATAAACGTTTTCCGGAAACCTGCTCGGACTGCGCACGCAAATCGAGGAGGATAAAAATAAGATTTTTTCTAAAATATAAGATGACCTTGAATCTTCGCAAATGCGACTAAATGATCGCATTTTCGATCACTGCCCTTCCCCTCCCTTCGCAAATGCGAAAGAAAACTCGCAAATGCGAAAACTATTGGCCCAGCTTCTCTTCGCATTTGCGATGAGAAACATGCAAATGCGAACCTCTTAGAGGTCGAAATTGCGATGCCTGATCTTGCAAATGCAAGATCAGAGGCCTGCAATAATATCAGATGCCCAACAGTGTTTTTCCAAGCCAAATCTCACTACGTAGCCTATCTGAAACTCACCCGAGCCCTCGGAGTTCCAAACCAAACATGCACACAAGTCTAAAAATATCATACGAACTTGTTCGTATGATCAAATCGCCGAAATAACACCTAGAACTACGAATTTAGCACCAAATCAACTCTGTTTCTCAACTGGACGTCCGAATCACGTCAAATCAACTCCGTTTCTCACCAAATTTCACAGACAAGTCTTAAATATCATAATGAACCTGTACCGGGATCCGGAACCAAAATACGGACCCTATACTAACAATGCCAAATATCAATCAATTCCTAAAAATAAATAATTTCCAAACTTTTAATTTTTTATCAAAAATTCATAACTCAATCTAGGGACCTCCGAATTAGATTCCTGGCATACGCCCAGGTCCCATAATTTGATATGGACCTACCGAAACCGTCAACGCACGAGTCCGGGCCCGTGTACCAAAAATATTGACCGAAGTCAACTAAAATTAACTTTTAAGGCAAAAATTCTTATTTTCATTAGTTTTTAACATAAAAGCTTTCTGGAAACCTGCCCGGACTGCGTATGCAAATCGAGGAGGGTAAAAATGAGATTTTTAAGGCTTAAGAGTACAGATTTGAGTTCTAAAATATAAGATGACCTTTTGGGTCATCACAGTTGAGGGCCAAGGGCTGAGAGCCAAGTGATGAGTTGAGTGACTGTTGCCTGAGAGGCTGTACTTGCTTTGCATTTGTTATTGCAATTGATTGCTATCTATCATTGTTGTGAAATCTCTGAATGATTTTATACTCGGATTACATGAAATTGAACTATATAAAAATTGATTTGACTTAAACTGCCGGAGTTAAAATCATGTCTATTCTTTTCTGGAATTATTGAAAGTGAACTATAACTATGTAGCTCTTCACTATCTTCAGTTTATTAGTTATTATTGTTACTTGCTGAGTTGGTTTTACTCATACTATACTCTGTACTTCGTGTGCAGATCCAGGTATTCCCGGACATAGCGAGTGTTGATCCTTTCGCGCAGTTGAATTTCAGAAGATTTAGAGGTAGCTGCCGTGTTCCGTAGACCTTGTCTCTCCTTCTCTATCTCTTTGTTTACTGTATTTGGTCTCAGACTATTATAGACCATATTTTTCAGACTTGTATTCATATTAGATGCTCGTGTATTCAGTGACACCAGGTTTTGGGGAGTGTTCGCGTCAGTATTTGTGGAAATTTTGTATTGTATTAAGTTGTTGTATTTTCAAACTTAAGAGAAATTGTGGTTTATAGATATTATTGGCTTGCCTAGTATCAATGTAGGCGCCATCACGATAGGTTGGGATTTTGGGTCATGACAAGTTGGTATCAGAGCTCTAGGTAACATAGGTCTCACGAGTCATGAGCAGGTTTAGTAGAGTTTTGCGGATCAGTACGGAGACATTTGTACTTATCTTCAAGAGGCTGCTGAACCCTTAGGAAATTTTCACTTTCTTGTATTCAATCATGCGAAATTGATTCAGCTTGAAACATAACTCTTTGAATTCCTTACATATATTTCGTATATGCATATGAGCGCTCGGTATCCGCTGTGCATCGCCGGCTTGTGACTCTATGAATGAGGTTCGAGTCTGTGTTTTGTTGATGGGCCAGTTAGAGAGCTTGAGGCCGAGGTTAGACCATAGCTTAGGATCGGTAGTTTCGATTGTGAGAACTTATACATTTGGGCCCCTATATCCGATAATGTCCCACGAGTAGCATTTATGGCTCGATTAGGGATTGAATGGATGTATGATAAGTATGATGTGACTGCGGGATATGTTCAGATGAGTTTAATGTGACGAATAAAGTTTGCTTATGACTCAAGAGTTTTCTATTGGGTACTTGATTTCTGTCTTGATTTGACGTATAGTCTCGAGTTGTGAGTATAGTGAAGGATCTTTCACGTTCTTAAATTGTGAGACAAATTAAATTCTCATGTCTTGTTAATGAGTTTTTACTCAAGAAGAGTAAGTGATTGTGTAGTAATTGTGGTTGCGAATGAGTATTCCTAATATTGATGGCTCGAGAAAGATGATCTTCGAAGAAACTTAGAGTCGGTAACATTTTATTGGTTCAGGTGCGACGGAGATGCATTTTGATTTGATGCAACAGTTGGGCGGAAAAGTGTGAGGGAAGACATGATAGGAAGTGTTTCACGGTGGTTGAAGTACTAGTAGGTCAAGTAGGAGAAGTAGAGGTTGAGAAGTTTCTTAAAGGAGATGGTTTAACCGAAGAAAGAGTAGCAAATTAGCAAATGGATTCTGTGGTAGGGTAGTCGCGTGCCTTGAGAAAGTGTAGAATGGTTTGGAATCGTGATAGAATGTGATTTGGCCTACAGACTTTATTTGGAGTAATGGTTATTGTACGAAGAAAGAATGAATACGGCAGAAAGGAGTTGTTTGAAATAAAGAGGGATGTAAAGATCTGATTATCGTTTCAAGCACAGTATGACTTGAGTTCGGAAGGTATTGTTGAATTTTTAGTTGATGTCAATAGGGAAAGTGCAGACTTATACAAATGGTGGGTGAGCATGAGCTCAGGAGAATTTACTGATTACGTGGTCGTTGCACCTAGTGCAGCATCGTTAGAAGACGTCGGTAAGAAATTCCACAGGTGGGTTATCTCTTGTGAGCAGTTAGCGGTGTCGTGATGTTGATGAAGCTTCTACAAGGAATATTACTTTCTACCCGATAAGAGGTCGAGTGTGTGATTGTGGCTGGTAATTCAGAATGTTCATGAAAAGCTTAACAAAAGACTTCGAGAAAGTCTGGCGGGTTAACGGTGCGAGATCTTGGTAATTGAGATGGAGAAATCCTTGCGGGTTCTAAGTTTATATAATTGCAGCTTAAAGCTAAGTGGGGGAACCTGCTATTTAGAATTCAATTTCATGGATATATGTTAAATTTTAGTTTTGGTCTGAAGCATACTTGTGGTTTAATTATGACTTACAGAGGTGGAGATCGAGGATGACTCGGGTAAGTAAATTCCTGGATACGGGTTACATTGCACTTTATGAAAATATGAAAATTATGGAATGATTAAGTTGTTATTTTGAAGGATGTAGTGCACACGAAGTATGAATTTGATTGGTCGTGTTAAGTGTTGATTGTGCTAAAGGAGCACATGTCTTTCGACCCGTTTGGGGCAGAGTAAATTAGATTTGAGCAAAGTGGATGACTCTCGAGAGGGTTCTAATGGATTCAAAATGTATATGTGAAAATTGAGAATTTGTATATCACTAGAACCAGTTACTTACATTGGATGGTATCGGGACGTGCAGTAATTCTGTTTGACTATGGATTCTACATTTTAGTATAAGAAAGGAAGGAGGAACAATTTTAAATTTGCGTAAGGTATTTTCAGAGTGAGTGTTACGGTTGGGGTATTTATGAAGGTGCTTAAGAAGAATACAATGGCTTATGGGCCTTAGGGCAATGTGGTTTTATGTTAGAAGGTCTTGTAGTGAGCTTGGGGTAAGAATGGTAGTGTTATGACAAAAAGAAATGTTAACTTGAGGGTAATCCAAAAGAAACTCGGAGAAAATAGGACAAATGAGTAACATGCTGGATCAGTATGATAATGGTATGCTTGATTCTTTTAGTTCTTATGATGATGTGGGGCTTTATGGGTGTTTTGTGGCAATACTCTCGGATTTGGCAATTTGTATGGCTTGCTGGAGTTAGAGGAATTTAATCCGGATAGCTTGGTTATGTGCAAATGGATTTCAAAGTGTTCATGATGGTTTCTACCATGGTTTGAACCAGATATTTCTACCGGTGTATAAAACATGTTGTGTATTGTGATTTCCTCCTAGAAAGAAGCAAGAGAGAGGTTTTTAACTAATACGTAATTTGTTGGTGACTTAGAGTTTATAATGAGATTCTTGTGCCTTTCACATGATAGATGTGGTGTGTTGTGCGAGATTTAGATTTACATGCATAAGGTGGCATTTCATTCTTGAAAGGAAGATCATGAATTTTGGACAGAATGGTCAGTTTCAGATATTTAGATGAATGTTATAACTGCTCAATGATCCCTGACAAGGGTGCGCATTTCAGAAGGCGCGTTGTGTTTTGGCTTACAGATGTTCATCGATATTGCACTACCCACCTGGTTGATAGACTGCTGATATTCAAATTATTGCTATGTGGCACAGAAGAATTATGAAAGTATTCCTCATGGGATTATCGTGAATGGAAGATGTGTTAGTCATTTTAGTGCTGGAGTTGGGATCAATTACGGTTATTCATGTTTTCGAGAATTTGGAGACTAGGAGTTCTCAGTAGTATATTGTTTCAGTTTGCGGCCTATTTGAGGTGAGTATTTTATTTTAACTCAGTGGAGGCACTAGTTGCGTTAATTATTCGTGATAGCTACGTGCTATAAGTGTGCATATATGTGAGGTTTGAGCCAATGTGCGGGCATTGTGGCAGGTATTTATACTCGAAAGAATGCTTAGGCTATGATATGCCTAGAGTTGACTGTTAAGCATAAAGTTATGATGTTTGTCATGTTCGTACCTTTGTTGAGAACTATCTAGGCTACATTTGAGGTTATAAAGAGACTAATTCCCCTGAATAAATGGGGTAATTACTATTTCTTCGTTCACTTGCCGATTTGAAGTGTGATAGCAGACTTTTCACATGCTAACACTATGGCGTGCTATTGTAACGACCCAAAATACCAACCTGTCCCGATGGCGCCTATCTTGATACTAGGCAAGCCGATAATATTGATAAACCACAACTTCTCTTAAGTTTGAAAACACAATAATTTAATACAATACAAAATTTCACAATTACTAACACGAACACTCATCAAAACCTGGTGTCACTAAGTACATGCGCATCTAATATGAATACAAATCTGGAAAATATGGCCTATAATAGTCTGAGACCAAATACAGTAAACAAGGAGATAGGGAATGAGAGACAAGTTCTGCGGAACACGGCAGCTACCTCAAAATCTCCTGAAATTCAACTGCTCAAAAGGATCAATGCCTGCTATGTCTGGGAACACCTGAATCTGCACTCGAAGTGCAGAGTGTAGTACGAGTACAGCCAATTCAGCAAGTAACAATAATAAGTAAGGAACTGAAGATAATGACGAGATACACAGTTACAGTTCACCTTCAATAATTCAGCAAAGAATAGACATGCTTTCAAATCCGACGGTTTAAGTCAAATCAATTTTATACAGCTCAATTTCATGTAATCCGGATATAAATTCTTTC
Source organism: Nicotiana otophora (assembly GCA_000715115.1). Taxonomy (NCBI): domain Eukaryota; kingdom Viridiplantae; phylum Streptophyta; class Magnoliopsida; order Solanales; family Solanaceae; genus Nicotiana; species Nicotiana otophora. The sequence continues at coordinate 33,654 of AWOL01S0004350.1, forward strand.
AGAGATTTCACAACAATGACAGATAGCAACCAAGTGCAACAACAAATGCAAAGCAAGTACAACCTCTTAGGCAACAACCACTCAACTCATCCTTCGGCTCTCAGCCCTCAGCACTCACACTCAATGGGTACACGCGCTCACTGGGGATGTACAGACTCCGGAGGGGCTCCTACAACCCAAACGCCATAATCTGCACGGACAACTCACGTGCTGCATGGAAAACTCACATGCTATAATATCCTGCACGGACAACTCACGTGCCATATATCCTTACCTCACCGACAGGCCCTCGGCCTTACTCATTCCTCAACCTCTCTAGTCTATCAGGCTCTCGGAAATCACAAAGATCAATACTATCACATAGCCTAAGCATGATTTTTTAACATGATTTACAGACAAATTTCTTCAACACAAAGAGAGCTTATAGCTAACAACAGGTTATTCAACCTTACAGTTTCACGGGACGGACCAAGTCACAATCCCTTCGGTGCACATCCACACGCCCATCACCTAGCATGTGCGTCACCTCCAAAATAATCACATGACACAAATCCAGGGTTTCATACCCTAGGACCAGAATTATAACTGTTACTTACCTCAAACCGTGTAATTCTTTATTCCGCTATGCCCTTTCCACGAGAATTGTTCTTCGAAAGCCTCGTATCTAGCCACAATTAATTCGTTTCAGTCAATAAAATTCATTGGAACTAATTCCATAAGAAAATGCTAATTTTACATAAAAAATCCAAAATTTAGCTCAAATATCACACGTGGGACCCACGTCTCGGAACCAGACAAAAGTTACAAATTCCGAAGCCCATTCAACCACTAGTCTACCCATACCAATTTTACCAAAATTTGACCTCAACTCAACCCTCAAATCTACAAATCTTATATCCAAATTTCTAAGTTCCAATCTCCGATTTACACCTCAAAATCACGTAATCTAGTCGGATTATTCAATGATAATTCAATATTATGGAGTAGAAATGATCACAAGGGACTTACCTCAAGTTGTTCTTGAAAATATACCAAAAATCGCGTCTCCTCAAGCTCCAATTTGTCAAAAATGGCGAATGGGGCGAAGTCCTTGTTTTTATAATTCTGCCCAGATAGCCTCGCTTCTGCCTCGATCTTGGCCTTCGATCGAGGTCCTCGATCTTGGCCCTCTATTCTGACCCTCGATCATGACTCTCGACCCTGGTCTTAGACCCTGCCTTCGATCGTGGCCCTCGACCCTGGGCTTGATCGAGGCTTCGAGCCTGGTCCACGATCCTGCCTTCGATTGCGGCCCTCAACCCTGGGCTCGATCGTGGCTTCGAGTCCGATCCTCGTCCCTGCCTTCGATCGTGGCCCTAGACTCCAGGCTCGATCGTACCTGATTCTGGCAGAAGAAATTTCAAACAGAAGAAAATTGCAGCAGTTGTAGTAGTTCAATGTTTATCTATTAACCAATCGAAACTCACCCGAGGCCCTCGGGACCTCAACCAAATATACCAACAAGTCCTAAAACATCATACAAACTTAGTCGAATCCTCAAATCACCTCAAACAACGCTAAACCCATGAATTACGCCCCAATTCAAGCCTTTTGAACTTTGAAGCTTTCCATTTCTACAAACAACGACGAAACCTATCAAATCACGTCCGATTGACCTCATATTTTGCACACAAGTCATAAATGACATAACATACCTATTAAAATTTTTAGAATTGAATTTCGACCCCGATATCAAAAAGTCAACCCCCCGGTCAAACTTCTCAAAAATTAAACTTTCGGCATTTCAAGCCTAGATCCTCTACGAAACTCCAAATAATATTCCGGACATGCTCATAAGTCCAAAATCATCATATAGAGCTATCAGAATTATAAAAATTCAAATCCGAGGTCGTTTACACATAGGTCCATATCCGGTCCACTTTTCTAACTTAAATTTTCAATTATGAGACTAAGTGTCTCATTTCACTCAGACTCCCTGCGGGACCCGAACCAACTAACCCGATAAGTCATAAAACAACTATAAAGCATAAATTGAGTGGTAAATGGGGGAACGGGGTTATAATACTCAAAACGATCGGCTGGGTCATTACATTCTCCCCCTCTTAAACAAACGCTCATCCTCGAACAGGTTTAGAACAATACCTGGAGTCTCAAATAAGTGTGAATATTTGCTCTGCATCTCCTGCTGAATCTCCCAAGTAGCTTCTCCGGCAGGCTGGCCTCTCCACTGCACCTTCACTAATGTTATGCTCTTTGACCTCACCTTTCTAACCTGCCAGTCTAAAAATAGCCACCGGTTCAACATCATAAGTTAAATTACCATCCAGCTACACTGTATTGAAATCCAGAATATTAGACGGATCCCCGACATACTTTCGGAGCATGGATACATGGAACACTAGATGAACACCTGATAAACTAGGTGGCAAAGCAAGTTCATAAGCCACATCTCCAATTTTCTTAAGTATCTCAAAAGGCCCAATATACCGAGGGCTCAACTTGCCTTTATTCCCAAACCTCAACACACCCTTCATGGTGAAATCTTGAGCAGAACCTTCTCCCCAACCATGTAAACAACATTACGAACCTTCCTGTCGGCATAACTCTTCTGTCTAGACTGTGTCGTGCGAAGCTATTCCTGAATCACTTTGACCTTCTCTATAACATCCTGAACCAAGTCAGTACCCAATAGTCTAACCTCACCCGGCTCAAACCAACCCACCGGAGACCGACACCGTCTCACATATATAGCTTCATACGGAGCCATCTGAATACTTGACTAGTAGTTATTATTGTAAGAAAACTCCGCGGGTGGCATAAATTGATCCCAAGAACCCCCAAAATCAATGACACAAGTGCGTAGCATATCCTCCAATATCTGAATAGTACGCTCAAACTGTCCGTCCGTCCGAGAGTGAAATGTTGTACTCAACTGAACCTGCATGCACAATTCTCGCTGCACTTCCCTCCAAAACTGTGATGTAAACTACGTACTCCGATCTGAAATAATGGATACCAGCACACCGTGTAGGCGAACAATCTCACGAATATAAATCCCAGCCAACCGCTCCGAAGAATAATTAATACCGACTGGAATAAAATGCGCAGATTTGGTCAACCGATCTACTATCACCCAAACAACATCAAACTTTCTCAAAGTCCGTGGGAGCCCAACTACAAAGTCCATGGTAATACGCTCCCACTTTGACTCCGGAATTTCAAGTCTCTAAAGAAATCCTCCTGGCCTCTGATGTTCATACTTTACCTGTTGACAATTTAAACACCGAGATACAGACCCAACTATATCTTTCTTCATCCGCCTCCACCAATAGTGCTGTCTCAAATGCTGATACATCTTCGTGTCGCCTAGATAAATAGAGTACCATGACCTGTGAGCTTCCTAGAGAATCACCTCACTCAAACCATCTACATTAGGCACACATAGCCTGCCCTTCATCCGTAATACATCGTCATCTCCAATAGTGACTTCCTTGGCATCAACGTGTTGAACCGTATCCTTAAGGACAAGCAGATGTGGATCATCATACTGGCGCTCTCTGATGCGATCATATAACGAAGACCGAGAAATCACACAAGCCGAAACTCGATTCGGATCGGAAACATCCAATCTAACAAACTGGTTGTCCAAATCCTGAACATCCAATGCTAAAGGCCTCTCTGCTACCGGTAAATATGCTAAGCTGCCCAAACTTTCCGCCTTACGACTCAAGGAATCGGCCACTACATTGGCCTTTCCAGGATGATAGAGAATGGTGATATCATAATCCTTAAGCAACTCCAACCATCTCCGCTGCCGCAAATTAAGATCCTTCTGTTTAAACAGATGTTGTAGACTCCAATGATCTGTATATACCTCACACTGGACACCGTATAAGTAATGCCGTCAAATTTTCAAGGCGTGAACCATAGATGCTAACTCAAGATCGTGGACTAGATAATTCTTCTCATGTACCTTTAACTGTCTGGATGCATACCATCTTGCATCAGCACTGCACCGAGACCAATACGCGATGTGTCACAATACACAGTATAAGACTCTGAACCTGTAGTCAACACCAATACTGGAGCTGTAGTCAAAGCTGTCTTGATCTTCTGAAAGCTTTCTTCACATTCATCCGACCACCTGAACGGAGAAACTTTCTGGGTTAATTTAGTCATAGGCGATGCAATAGACAAGAAACCCTCCACGAAGCGACGATAATAACAGCCCAAGCCAAGAAAACTCCGAATCTCAGTAATTGAAGATGGTCTGGGCCAATTCTGAACTGCCTCTATTTTCTTCGGAGCCACCTTAATTCCTTCACTGGACACTATATGTCCCAAGAATGACATCGAACTAAGCCAGAACGCACATTTAGAGAATTTAGCATAAAATCTCTCCTCTCTCAGCCTCTGTAATACAATACCCAAGTGTTGTGCATGCTCCTCCTGTCTACGTGAGTACACCAGAATATCATCAATAAATACCACTACAAATAACTGGAATACACTATTCATCAAATGTATAAATGCTGCTGGGGCATTGGTTAGCCCAAAAGACATCACAAGAAATTCATAGTGGCCATAACGAGTTCTGAATGTCATCTTCAAAATATCTGAATCCCGAATTTTCAACTGGTGATACCCAGATCTCAAATCAATTTTGGAGAACACCCTCGCTCCCTAAAGATGTCAAATAATCATCAATACGTGGCAAGGGATATTTATTTGTGATTGTAACTTTGTTCAACTGCCTATAATTGATGCACATCCGCATAGTACCATCTTTCTTCTTCACAAACAGAACCGGTGCACCCCAAGGTGACACACCAGGCCTAATAAAACCCTTTTCAAGGAGTTCCTGAAGTTGCTCTTTCAATTCTTTTAACTCAGCAGGTGCCATATGATATGGAGGAATAGAAATAGAATGAGTGCCCTGCACTAAGTCAATACCGAAATCAATATCCCTGTCGGGTGGCATAACCGGCATGTCTGCAGAAAATACATTCGGAAAGTCTCGCACGACCAGTAATGAAACAATAATAGGAGAATCTGCATCAACATCTCTCACAAAGGCCAAATATGATAGAAATCCCTTTCCACCAATACGTTGGTCCTTCAAATAAGAAATTACCCTGCTAGGAACTAAATTTAAAGAACCTCTCCATTCAACCTTTGGTAACCCCGACATTGTCAACGTCACGATTATTGCATGACAGTCCAGAATAGCATGACATGGAGACAACTAATCCATACCCAGGATTACATCAAAATCAACCATACCGAGTAATAAGAGATCAACTCTAGTCTTCAGTTCTCTAATAGTTACCACACACAGCCGATACACACGATCCGCCGTAATAATATTGCCCACCGGTGTAGATACACAAACAGGTGAAACTAAGGACTCACATGGCATATCTAGGTAATGAGAAAACTACGATGATACTTATGAATAAGTGGAACCGGAGTCAAATAATATAGAAGCCTCCCTATGGCACACTAAAAAAATACTTGTGATCACTGCGTCTGAGGAAACAGCATCTGGCCTAGCAGGAAAAACATAGAATCGAGCCTGCCCGCCACCTGATCGGCCTCCCCCTCTTGGGTGACCCCTAGCTTCCTGACCCCCACCCTGAGCTGGATGGGCGGGTGGTGTAACTGCTGATGCCGTTGGTCAAGGACTCTGCTGTGGAGTCCCATTCAACAACCTAAGACAATCTCTCTTGAAATGACCCAATTCTCCACACTCAAAACAACCCCTCCTCTGATGGAATTGCTGCTTCTGATAACCCGAAGAATTACCTGTAGAAGCCTGAGCAGACAAGGCATGATGAGAACTGTGGCTAGCTGATGCACCACGATGAGCTGGACAACCCGCCTGAGCCTGTCTATAAGAACGGCCCCTACCGCGGTAAAATTGACCCCTTCAAGGAACACCGCTGAACTTACCGGAACCACGATGCCTCTTAGCCTTCCTCTCAACCCGCTCCTGGCTACAAACCATCTCAGTCTGACGAGCAATGTCGACAAACCTTGTCAAAAGTAGCACCAGACACACTCTCTCTCTAGTCATGAGTAATCGCAGCTAAAAAGTGAGGCCATCTATGAATCTCGTGATCCTTTCCCTATCTGTGGGAATCAACTAGATAGCATGACGGGCCAATTCTAAAAATCTCATCTCATATTGTGTCACAGACATATCACCCTGACGAAGCTACTCAAACTGCCTGCGCAGCTCCTCTCTGTGGGACTGAGGCAGAACTTCTCCAGGAATAGACCGGAGAACTGCTGTTAGGTAAGAGGTGCTGCACCGACCGGCCTACACCTATCGTAAGACTCCACCATCTGAAGGTAGCCCCAAAAATCTGGAAAGTAGTGAATGAGACCCCACTGGTCTCTAGAATACCCGTTGTCCGAAGCATCCGATGATACTTATCCAGAAAACCCTGGGCATCCTCCGACTCGGTACCGCTAAATGGTGGAGGTCGAAGCCTCTCAAATCTCTCAAGTCTCCTCTGCTCATCATCTGTCATAACAGGAACTACTGGGGCCTGAGTAGCTGCAACCAGCTGGGCTGGTAGTGCTCCCGGTATCTGAAGTCCTTGTACTACCTGGTCTGGAGTACGGGTAACGGGGGTATGAATACCTCCCCCGACCTGAGAAGTGGCAGGTGCGGCCTGAGCCGAAACCACCTGAGCAAGACTAGTGCAGGCTGCCAATATCTGTGCCAAAGTCTCCTGAAGGCTTGGAATCTCAATGGGCACAGCCGGTGCCTGAGCTGATCCCGTCGGCTCAACTATATCTGGAATTTGCTACTGAGCTGGAGCAACTGGTGGCACTACAGGTGCTAGTCCAACTGTGGTACGAGCTATACCTCGACCTCTACCTCGGCCCCGACCTCTACCACGGCCCCGGCCTCTCATGGCCCTAACTGGTGGCACTAGTGGCTGATCGTCTGATCCGGTAGTACATGTCCTCATCATCTGTGAGAGAATAGAATAGCAAAAATTTAGTTTTCGGAATCAACAAATTCGCACGAGAGAATACAAGAAAGTGAAATTTTCCTAAGGGTTCTGCAGCCTCTCAAAGATAAGTACAGACGTCTCCGTACCGATCTGCAAGACTCTACTAAACCTTCTCATGACTCGTGAGACCTATGTAACCTAGGCTCTGATACCAACTTGTCATGACCCAAAATCCCAACATGCCGTGATGCGTCTATCTTGATACTAGGCAAGCCGATAATATCGATAAACCACAATTTCTCTTAAGTTTGAAAACATAATAATTTAATACAATACAAAATTCCACAATTACTGACACGAACACTCCCCAAAACCCGGTGTCACTGAGTACATGCGCATCTAATATGAATACAAATCTGAAAAATATGGTGTATAATAGTTTGAGACCAAATACAGTAAACAAGGAGATAGAGAAGGAGAGACAAGGTCTACGGAACATGGTAGCTACCTCAAAATCTCCTGAAATGCAACTGCGCAAAAGGATCAACACCCGCTATGTCTGGGAACACCTGGATCTGCACATGAAGTGCAAGGTGTAGTATGAGTACAACCAACTCAACAAGTAACAATGATAACTAAGGAACTGAAGATAATGACGAGCTACACAGTTATAGTTCACCTTCAGTAATTCACTAAAGAATAGACATGCTTTCAAATCCGGTAGTGTAAGTCAAATTAATTTTATATAGTTCAATTTCATGTAATCCAGATTTAAAATCTTTCAGATATTTCACAACAATGACAGATAGCAACCAAGTGCAACAACAAATGCAAAGCAAGTACAGCCTCTCAAGCAACAGCCACTCAACTCATCACTCGGCTCTCAGCCCTCAACACTCACACTCAATGGGTACCCGTGCTCACTAGGGGGTGTACAGACTCCAGAGGGGCTCCTACAATCCAAGCGCCATAATCCGCATGGACAACTCACGTGTTGCACGGACAACTCACGTGCTAAAATATCCTGCACGGACAACTCGCGTGCCTTATATCCTTACCTCTCTAGTCTCTCGGGCTCTCGAAAATAACAAAGATCAGCCCAAACAAAGATAACTGAGTAAATCAACAATTATCAAGAAAGACTGAGGTATGATGCAGAAGTAAAATCATGACTGAGTACAAGATAGAAATTAGCAAATAATTCAATAATTACGCGACCTATGTGGGTCCCAATAGTACTATCACATAGCCTTAGCATGATTTTTGACACGATTTACAGACAAATTTCTTCAACACAAAGAGAGCTTATAGCTAACAACAGGTTATTCAACTTTACAATTTCATGGGACATACCAAGTCAAAATCCCTTCGGTGCACGCCCACACGCCCGTCACCTAGCATGTGCATCACCTCCAAAATAATCACATGACACAAATCCAGGGTTTCATACCCTCAGGACCAGAATTATAATTGTTACTTACCTCAAACCGTGTAATTCTTTATTTCGCTATGCCCTTTCTACGAGAATTGGTCTTCAAAATCCTCGTATCTAGACACAATTAATTCATTTCAGTCAATAAAATTTATTGGAATTAATTCCATAAGAAAATGCTAATTTTTCATAAAGCTCCAAAATTTAGCTCAAAAATCGCCCGTGGGGCCCACATCTTGGAACCCGACAAAAGTTACAAAATCCGAAAGCCCATTCAACCATGAGTCTACCCATACCAATTTTACCAAAATCTGACCTCAACTCAACCCTCAAATCTACAAATCTTATTTCCAAATTTCTAAGTTCCAATCTCCGATTTACACCTCAAAATCATGTAATCTAGTCGGATTATTCAAGGATAATTCAATATTATGGAGTAGAAATGATCACAAGGGACTTATCTCAAGTTTTCCTTGAAAATCTACCAAAACTCGCGTCTCCTCAAGCTCCAGTTTGTCAAAAATGGCGAATGGGACGAAGTCCCTATTTTTATAATTCTGCCCAGATATCCTCGATTCTGCCTTAATCTTGGCCTTCGATTGAGATCCTCGATCCTGGGCCTCGGTTCTGACCCTCGATCATGGCTCTCGACCCTGATCTTCGACCTTGCCTTCCTTCATGGCCCTCGACCCTGGGATCGATCGTGGCTTCGAGCCTGGTCCTCGACCCTGGGCTCGATCGTGGCTTCGAGTCTGATCCTCGTCCCTGCCTTCGATCATGGCCATCGACCCTGGGCTCGATCGTCCCTGATTCTGGGCTCGATTTATTTAGGCTCGATTCTGGGCTCAGTTTATTTGGACTCGATGTTTTGGCAGAAGAAATTGCAGCAGCTGTAGTAGTTCAATGTTTTATCTGTTAAGTATCCGAAACTCACCCGAGGCCCTCGGGACCTCAACCAAATATACCAACAAGTCCTAAAACATCATACGAACTTAGTCGAATCGTCAAATCACCTCAAACAACGCTAAACCCATGAATTACGCGCCAATTCAAGCCTATTAAACTTTGAAGCTTTCCATTTCTACAAACAATGCCGAAACCTATCAAATCACGTCCCATTAACTTCAAATTTTGCACACAAGTCATAAATTACATAACAGAGGTACTCCATTTTTCAGAATCGTATTTCGACCCAAATATCAAAAAGTCAACCCCTTGATCAAACTTTCCAAAACTTCAACTTTCAGCATTTCCAGCCTAATTCCACTACGGACCTCCAAATAATACTCCGAACACGCTCCTAAGTCCAAAATACCATACGGAGCTATTGGAATCCTAAAAATTCAAATCCGAGGACGTTTACACATAGGTTCATATCCGATCCACTTTTCTAACTTAAATTTTTAATTATGAGACTAAGTGTCTCATTTCACTCAGACTCCATGCCGGACCCGAATCAACTAACCCGGTAAGTCATAAAATAACTATATAGTATAGATTGAGCGGTAAATGGGGGAACGTGGTTATAATACTCAAAATGACCGGCCGGGTCGTTACAGTTATTTATACCAGTTCAGGAGCATGAGAATCTTATTTCATTATCATATATATGTGTACTTATTTAATTTCTCCTGTATGATATGCTGGAACTGGAGGCATGTGACCCTGCAAGGTGATTTATATTATTGGCACGTGAGTTGTCTGTGCCGTATGTGAGTATTCTATTTCTATAAAAAATTATGTGATTCATTAATTTGCTTCCTCTACAATTTTGCACATGCGCCTACGGTTATCATCTTCACGAAATTTGAGGAGTTGGTTGTAACATTGTGGTTGTGGTGGTGCTTGTTGACTTGCAATACGGTTCTCTTCTTTGAGACATCTCCCATATTTGGGTACACGGATTGCACAGTTGTGGCTTGAGTTATATTGATGTGGCATATCTGTGGGATAGTTGTGTTTAATAAAATAAGGTCATTGGACCTAGAATGGGTACTATCAGGCTTGATTATGGTATATCGAGAGGATAATATTGAAAGTCAACTTAGGAGAGGATTGTGGTTCTGGTTGGGGCGAGAGAGCTCCATGGCTAGTTGATCTGATGAGTGGTTATGAGTTTTTGATTGTTTCTTTCATCTTTGGTAGTGTACGAATGTTTTGGAATGAGATTTTGTTGAATGCAGGGTTATATACTAGTACTTGGTTGGTTTTGAGTAGTTATTGCGATCATAAATGGTGCTACGAGTATGCGAGTTGTGTAGTATGTTATGCGATTATATCTGGGATTATGGTCATGGTTGTATACGACTTGTTCAGGCTAATACAGTGTGTAGATGTGAGATTCGGGTCTTGAAAGAATTCTGGATGTTAGAAATTTTGCTGCAAGGTTTTGGGCTAAGGTTAAATTAATGGTCTTTGATTGTGTTGTGTTGTCAGATCTATGGAATAGGGTGCCATGAGATCACCCCCGGGTATGTGCGTGGTAAGGCCGAATAAATATTTGAAGGTTAGAAACAACTCTTGGCACGTTGGAGGACGAACATATGTTTAAGTGGGGAGAATGTAACGACCCGACCGGTCGTTTTGAGTATTATAACACTGTTTTCCCAGTTACTGCTCAATATATTCCTTACAGTTAATTTATGACTTATCGGGGTAGTTGGTTTGGGTCTGGAAGGATTTCGGAGTGAAATGGGACACTTAGTCTCAGAATTAAGAATTTAAGTTGGAAAAGTGGACCGGATATTCACTTATGTGTAAACGACCTCGAAATTGAATTCTGATGATTCCAATAGCTCTGTATGGTGATTTTGGACTTAGGAACGTGTCCGGAGAATTATTTGGAGGTCCGTAGTGGAATTAGGCTTGAAATGCCGAAAGTTGAATTTTTAAAAAGTTTGACTAGTGGGTTGACTTTTTGATATCAGGGTCGAAATCCAATTCTGAAATTTAAGTACCTCCGTTATGTCATTTATGGCTTGTGTGAAAACTTTAAGGTCAATCGGATGTGATTTGATAGGTTTCAGCATTGGGTGTAGAAATAGAAAGTTTCAAAGTTCATTAGGCTTGAATCTATGTTTGATTCATGTTTTTAGTGTTGTTGGATGTGATTTGAAGACTCGACTAAGTTTGTATGATGTTTTAGGACTTGTTGGTATATTGGGTTGAGGTGCCGAGAGCCTCAGGTGAGTTTCGGATGGTTAACGGATCAAAAAGTGGACAAAAAATAGCTGCTGCAATTTTCATCTCCCAGAATCGAGCCCAGAATCTGCCAGAATCGAGTCCAGATGCGAGCCAAGGGTCGAGGGCCACGATCGAAGCCATGATCAAGCTCATGGTCGAGGGCCACGATCTAAGCCATGATCGAGCCCAGGGTCGAGGGCCACGATTGAAAGCAGGGTCGAAGACATGATTGAGGGCCATGGTCGAGGGCCATGATCGAGGACCAGGATAAAAGCCACGATCGAGTCCTAGGATCGAGGACCTTGATCGAAGGCCAAGATCGAGGCAGTATCGAGGCTGTCTGGGCAGAATTATAAAAATAGGGACTTCGTCCCGTTCGCCATTTTTGACAAATTGGAGCTTGAAGAGAGGCGATATTTGGTAAGTCCCTTGTGATCATTTATACTCCATAATATTGAATTATCATTGAATAATCCGACTAGCTTACGTGATTTTGAGGTGTAAATTGGAGATTGGAACTTAGAAATTTGGAAATACGATTTATAGATTTGAGGGTTGAGTTGAGGTCGGATTTTAGTAAAATTGGTATGGGTAGACTCGTGGTTGAATGGGCTTTCGAATTTTGTAAATTGTGTCGGATATCGAGATGTGGGCCCCACGGGCGACTTTTGAGCTAAATTTCATATTTTTGTGGACAATTAGCATTTTCTTATAGAATTAATTCCAATGAATTTTATTGACTTGGGTTGCTCTAGTGGTGAGCACCCTCCACTTCCAACCAAGAGATTGTGAGTTCGAGTCACCCCAAGAGCAAGGTGGGGAGTTCTTGGAGGGAAGGAGCCGAGGGTCTATCGGAAACAGCCTCTCTACCCTAGGGTAGGGGTAAGGTCTGCGTACACATTACCCTCCCCAAACCCCACTAGTGGGATTATACTGGGTTGCTGTTGTTGAATTTTATTGACTAAATCGAATTATTTATGGCTAGATTCGAGGCGTTTGGAGACCAATTCACGAGGAAAGGACATTGCAGAAAAAAGAATTTCACGGCTTGAGGTAAGTAACAGTTATAAATCTTGTCCTGAGGGTATGAAACCCCGGATTTATGTCATGTGATTATTTTAGAGGTGACGCACATGCTAGGTGATGGGCGTGTGGGCGTGCACCGAGGGGATTGAGACTTGGTCCGTTCCGTGAAACTGTAAAGTTGAATAATTTGTTGTTAGATATATGCTCTCTATGTGTTGAAGAAATTTGACTATAAATCATGTTAGAAACCATGCTTAGGCTATGTGATAGTACTGTTGGGACCCACAATGGGCACGTACTTATTGAATCAATTGCTAATTTTTATCTTGTGCTCAGTCTTTCTTGATATTTGTTGATGCACTATGTTATCTTTGTTTGGGCTGATCTTTGTGATTTCTGAGAGCCCGAACGACTAGAGAGGTTGAGGACTGAGTACGGTCGAGGGCCTGTCAGTGAGGTAGGGATATTATAGCACGTGAGTTGTCCGTGCAGGATATTATAGCACGTGAGTTGTCCGTGTAGCACGTGAGTTGTCCTACAGATTATGGTGCTTGGGCTGTCGGAGCCCCTCCGGAGTATGTACACCCCCAGTGAGCGCGGGTACCAATTGAGTATGAGTGCTGAGGGCTGAGAGCCGAGTGATGAGTTGAGTGACTGTTGCTTGAGAGGTTGTACTTGCTTTGCATTTGTTATGGCACTTGATTGCTATCTATCATTGTTGTGAAATTTCTGAAAGATTTTATACCCGGATTACATGAAATTGAACTATATAAAAATTGATTTGACTTAAACTACCGGATTTGAAAGCATGTCTATTCTTTGCTAGAATTAATGAAAGTGAACTATAACTGTGTAGCTCTTCATTATCTTCAATTTCTTAGTTATTATTCTTACTTGCTGAGTTGGTTGTACTCATACTACACTCTGCACTTCGTGTGCAGATCTAGGTATTTCCGGACATAGCGGGTGTTGATCCTTTCACGCAGTTGAATTTCAGGAGATTTTGAGGTAGCTGCCGTGTTCCGCAGACCTTATCTCTCCTTCTCTATCTCCTTGTTTACTGTATTTGGTCTCAGACTATTATAGACTATATTTTTTAGACTTGTATTAATATTAGATGCTCATGTACTCAGTGACACCAGGTTTTGGGGAGTGTTCGTGTCAGTATTTGTGGACATTTTGTATTGTATTAAATTATTGTGTTTTCAAACTTAAGAGAAATTGTGGTTTATCGATATTATCGGCTTGCCTAGTATCAAGATAGGTGCCATCACAACAGGTTGAGATTTTGGGTCGTGACATTTTATTAGCATTCTCATATAAAAGGACTTTATTAAAACCTTCTACATAATCCCAGTAATTAAATTTCATTGGCACTTTTTGTTCTGGGTGGATATAATCCCTTTCTTTAAATGTGCTAATACCCCATTCTTCTGGAACTATTATTTTCTTTACTATAATCATAGAGAAGTTATAAACTCTCTTTGTATGAGCAGGGTAAAAATGTTGGATTTCAACTGATCCTACCGATGTAAAAGCAAGTTCATAATGCATTCTATACTTATATGAAAGTATTGCATATGATATTGTATCAAAATACCTTGTCATAAGTTGCCAAGGGTTTTCTTTCCATTTTAAATCGGAATATTCTAATAGAGTTATTAACTCTTTCTTTTTTATTTTGATTATAAACCTCTATTGTCTCATGATTGTCCTCTGTTAATGCTGAGGAGTATGAAGGACTGCTAGTATTAACTTGTTTGAATTTCATGAAATCCATGAATTCTTTGTATATGGGATGGTTTGTATTTATCCTAGAAGAATTTGCTATATTAACATTTATTAACTACTGATTTCCCATTTGGACTATTACCCTTCCCCTTTCATAGGAAGGTGCTTCTCTTCCTCTACCCCTTCCTCGGGCATATTTAAAATATGGCCTCATTATCTACACAATTTATAGCAAACATATTAGTTTAAATATTCTATAGTAAGAAAATCAGGAAGACTATTGTCTGTCCCTTTTTTATATAAAATTTTAAAATCAAACGGAGCTAATAATGCTTGCCATCTTGCAAACATTTGTTTTGAAATATCGTGTTTAAAATCTTTATTAAAAATAAACTTTGCTGCCTGACAGTCGGTTTTTATTAAAAACCTTTGGTTATATAAATCAGTTTGAAATTTCATAACACATTTAACTATTGCAATTATTTCTTTGACAACAATAGCATAATGTTTCTTGGAATTATTCCATTTCCCTGAATAAAACTGAACTAGATACTCTATTTTATCTATTGGAGAGTATTGTTTCAATATTCCTCCAAATCCAATATCCGAGACATCGGTTTCTACTACCTTTGCCCAGCTTGGATTTATAAGAGCTAAAAAAGGAAGGTTATTAACCTTTTGTTTAATTCTTTTGACCGACTCAGTATGATTATTAGTCCAAGGCTTTGGATTCTTTTTTAATCTATCATAAAGGATAGCAGTATCCTTGGCTATATCACATATGAAAGGAAAGATATAATTCAAACTTCCAAAAAATCTTTGAAGTTGAGTTTTATCAGTAATAATATCAGAAAATTTAGAAGCAAATTCTATACTTCTATTAATAGGAATAATCCTACCCTTTTCAATATTATGACCAAGAAATCTAATATTAATTTGAAAAAGGGCCATTTTTGGTTTAGATATAACTAGACCATTTTGAATTATGATTTTTCTAAACAGATCAAGATGCTTGAAATGTGATTCAGTATTTTTTGAAAATATTAATATATCATCTATATAGACAATTATAAAATATATATAAGGTATGAAAATATCATTCATAATTTTCTGAAATTTAGAAGGGGCATTTTTTAAACCAAAAGGCATAACATTCCACTCATAATTGACCCATTGGGACATTAAAAGCAGTTTTGTATTTATCACTATCAGAAATTTGAATTTGCCAATATTCAGATTTTAAATCAAATTTGGAAAATATAATAGCATCATATAATCTATCCAATAAATTCTTTTTATTAGGGATGGGATATCTAATCCATTTTAAAACCTTATTTATAGGCTTATAATTAATCATTAATCTAGGAAAACCTCGTTCATGTTCATCATATTTATTAATATAGAAAGTAGTACAAGACCATTTGGACTTTGAGGGTCTTATTAAACCCTTTTGTTGTAAGAAATCTATTTCCTTTTTGCATAATTCTAAGTAATTGGAATTCATTTAGCAAGGCCTAGTGTGATGACCCAAAAGGTCATCTTATGCTTTATAACTCGAATCTACACTCTTAAACCTTAAAAATCTCATTTTTACCCTTCTCAATTTGCGTGCGCAGTCCGGACAGGTTTCCAGAAAGCTTTTATGTTGAAAATGGATGAAAATAAGAATTTATGCCTTAAAAGTTAATTTTAGTTGACTTCGGTCAATAGTTTTGATAAACGGGTCTGAATCCGTATTTTCCCGGTGGGTCCGTATCAAATTATGGGACCTGGGCGTATGTCCTGAACTGAATTCGAAGGTCCTTAGATCAAGTTATGAATTTTTGATGAAAATTAAATGTGTGGAAATTAATTGTTTTTAAACATTGGTTGATATTTGGCATTGTTAGTATCGGGTCCGTATTTTGGTTCCGGATCTCGGTGCAGGTGCATTATGATATTTAAGACTTGTGTATGAAATTTGGTGAGCAACGGAGTTGATTTGATGTGATTCGAACGTCCAGTTGAGAAAATAGAAATTTTAAAGTGTTCTTGAGAATTTCATTTGATTTGGTACTAAATTTGTAGTTCTAGGTGTTATTTTGGCGATTGGATCGCGCGAGCAAGTTCATATGATGTTTTTAGACTTGCGTGCATGTTTGGTTTGGAGCCCCAAGGGCTCGGGTGACTTTCGGATAGGCTACGGAGTGAGATTTCGCTTGGAAAACATTACTGGTGCTTCTGATATTATTGTAGTCCTCTGATCTCGCAATTGCGAGATCAGGCATCGCAATTGCGACCTCTGAGAGGTTTGCATTTGCGAGCTTCTCATCGCAAATGCGAAGAGAAGCTGGGCTAATAGTTTTCGCATTTGCGAAGGGAGTCGGGGAAGGGAAGTGATCGTAAATGCGATCATTTAGTCGCATTTGTGAAGATTCAAGGTTCGCATTTGCGAACTTATCTTCACATTTGCGAAGGCAGCAGAGGTGTGAAGGGCTTCGCATTTGCGATGACTCCTTCGCATTTGCGAGCTTCGCATTTGCGAGCTTCGCATTTGTGAAGCTCAGGTCGCAAATGCGACATCTACAGCTGATCAAAATGACATTTGGACGAGAATTTTCATTCATTTCCCAAATTTTCAAGACCTAAAACACAAGAGGCGATTTTCCATAGACCATCTCTTCCCCAAATCATAGGTAAGTGATTGTAAACTGATTTCTTTCAATCTTTCACTACATTTTACAAGATTGCAACCTAAAATTTAAGGTTTTCATGGTAGAATCAGGGGTTTGGGGTAGAAACTAGGGATTTCGGAACTTTGGGGATTTAGACCTCAATTTGATGTCGGATTCCAAAGCCAATTATATATTCGGGCTCGGGGGTGATTGGGTAAATGGATTTTGGTCTGAACCTCGAGTTTTGACCAAGCGGGCCTGGGGTCAATTTTTGACTTTTTGGAGGGAAATTTAGGAAATCTAAATTTATGCAATGTAATTGATTCGTTTAGAAATATTTGATATTATTGAGTCATTTTTGAATAGATACGAGTGGTTTGGAGGTTAATTCTAAAGGAAAAGTTTGATTGAGAATTAAGTGGCCTTCGGAGCAAGGTAAGTATTGTGTCTAACCCTGACTTGAGGGAATTAGGAACCTTAGATTATTTGCTAAGTGAAATTCATGTGAGCGGCGTATATGTGAGGAATTAGTACTTATGCGCCCCCAATTTACCTATTTTTCCAGGTTTCTTCCTTTTTCTTATATTGTCTCTTCCTATGCCTAATTGCTACATGTTTACACTAGTGTAGTTAAATTGATCATCATTATCATGTTTACAGATTTCTGTTGGTAATCGAATATTTATTAAAAAGTTGAGATTTATATTGTGGAACCAAATGTTGAAAGAAGGTTTGTAATTGTTATTCTTTATCCCTATTGTTATTTATGCATTGCATTATGGTAAGAGAGTGTAAATGCACGAAGGGTGATACTGTGCCATATTGTGAGTACACGAAGGGTGATGTCGTGCCATATTGTGAGTGTTAATGCTTGAAGGGTGATGCCGTCCCATATTGTGAGCACGAAGGGTGATGTCATGCCATATTGTGAGTGTTAATGCACGAAGGGTGATGCCGTGCCATATTGTGAGTGTAAAGGACCGAAGGGTGATGCCGTGCTATGATATGAGAGTTAATGCACGAAGGGTGATGCCGTGCTATGATATGAGAGTTAATGCACGAAGGGTGATGTCGTTCCATTTCTATTGATTGTATGGTGAGATTGAGAGTAAAAGCACGAAGGGTGATGCCGTGTATTTTTCCTTTACTGTTTTCACTATTCCTGTTGATTCATGGTATATTGACTGCTCCGATTATCATTCTGTTGTAGTTCTTTATCTCGTATTCCCCTTAGTATGTTTCCCTCCCGACATTTCCTGTTTAATTCTTCATTTATGTTATTTGTATATACACCATTAAATTGTACATGTTGATTTGTAGGTGCCTTGCCTTAGCCTCGTCCCTACTTCGTCAAGGTTAGGCTCAACACTTATTAGTACATAGGGTCGGTTGTACTGATACTGCACTCTACACTTTCTGTGCACACTTTGATACCGGCTCAGGTTGATCGAGATTTTGCTATTGGTCTGCTGTCCGGAGACTCAAGGTAGATCTGTCGGCGTTCACATACCTTGAAGTCCCTGCCTACGTTTTATGTCACTGTTATTATCTTTCATTCAGACAGTTGTATTTCTTCCAGAATATTACTTGTAGTAAATTCTAGAATGCTCGTGAATTGTGACTCCAGATCCGGGTGGTAGTAATTAATATAGATTTATAAAATTTTGCACCTCTTATATTTCATCTTAGTTAATTATTGTTATTTACTGAATGGGAATAAGGAGTTGGTTTAACAATTTTGTAATGTTGGCTTGCCTAGCAAGTGAAATGTTAGGCGCCATCACGGTCCCGTCGGTGGGAAATTTTGGGTCATGACAGTTGGTATCAGAGCAGTAGGTTACATAGGTCTCACGAGTCACGAGCAAGCTTAGTAGAGTCTGAATGATCGGTATGGAGACGTCTGTACTTATCTCTCAGAGGTTATAAAGTTTAGGAACAATATCATTTCTTTCATTTCTTATCGTGTGGCATTGATTTTGCTTGAAACCTATAGCTCGTATTCCTTTGTATCTACTCGAGTATGACATTGCGCACTCGGTATTAGTTGTGTGTCGACGGTACGTGACGCCGTAGATGAACTACGAGGGAGACAGAGATGCTCAAACATTGCCTCAACATGTGATTCCGACTAAAGATACGGACGTATAAAGAGATCACCCAGTGAATAATGTGGGGGGTGCAACGTACATTGGCATCTGGTTGATTTATACGAGTTGTAAAGGTTAATATTGTGGACGATCGGACGGGGTAAACTATGACTTCGCGCCGAGTGGGGGAGTCCACTATCAATGAATGGATTGTGAGTCATGTGTCATACCAGTTTTGGCCTAAAATGTATATATGTGGTACTGAAAGGTTCCCCAAATATTTACACATGTTTAAGGCCTGAGATTTTGTAGAGGATAAGGTTGGTACTTGCGGTATGTCTGCCTACTTAATAATCCAATACTTCAGTACCAAAGGAGTTAGATAAACAACTTTAAATTTACAGAAGATCTACTTAGCGTGGACTTCATGGTTGCGGATTTTGGGATGCTTCAGAGGAAGTACAGTGGTTGACGAGATTCTGGACTATGTGGTTTGTGCCAAAATTTGCCGGTATGGAGCTCTACTTTTGTGATCATTGTGTATAAATAAGGGTAAGGGTTACTCCAAAGAAGATTTGAAGAGTATGTTAAGAAATGGGTCAGCTCAACAGTGTTGAGTCAGCATAACAAAAGAAGAAATTGGCCTTGTGAGAGATAATTCTCCACAGGTGTCTGTGGCAAGCCTATGAAGAGGGCAGTATGACTGTTACTCAGTATGAGTCCTGTTTTGTGGATTTGGCCGTCATGCTCTCCTTTTACTACCTACATAGGGAGAGAGACTGAGGGAGGTTTATGGAGGGACTCACTCACCCTATCATGCTTTAGATGGCCAAAGAGACCGGAAGTGAGATTTCTTTTTCAGGCGGCTGGTAATGTCGCGAGGAGGATCGAGATGGTTCTTGCATAGGAGAGAGGGTAGAGGTCTGATAAGAGGCCTCATCAGTTTGGTGGTTTCGGTGGTGCCTCGTCTGGAGGTACCTAGAGGTGGAAGTCAGACCATTAGAGGTGGAGGACAGGAGGGTATAAGGCGTCCTAGTGGTGGAGACCCAGCCGTTGTTATATTTGTTTTATGGTATGGCGGAGGTCCTTACATCAGATGGTGTCGTTATGGTTACGACCTCGATTTAAAGTAAAGGAATAATTTCCTTAACTTTATTCGGTTTTGAGTATCAAGACGAGTCCTCCTATTGTGCTCCACTTATGAGTGGGCTTCGTAATTCTATAATCTACTTATGTGTCTACTTCTGTTGGGAGGTTTTATGGAGATAACTACATCTATTATTCCATGATGGACTCTAATAAGATGTGTGAGGCTAAAGGTGCCTTTCTGGTACTTATTTCGATATGTTTTTGTAACGACCCGACCAGTCGTTTTGAATATTGTAACCCCATTCCCCCATTTATTTCTCAATTTATGTCTTGCAATTGATTTATGACTTATCGGATTGGTTGGTTCGGGTCCGGAAGGAACTCGGAGTGAAATGAGACACTTAGTCTCATAATTGAAAATTTAAGTTAGAAAAGTGGACCAGATATGGACCTATGTGTAAACGACAATGGAATGGAATTTTGATGATGTCAATAGCTCTGTATGGTAATTTTGGACTTAGGAGCATATCCGGAAGGTTATTTCGAGGTCCGTAGTGGAAGTAAGTTTGAAATGGTGAAAAAATTGAATTTTGGGAAGTTTGACCGGGGGGTTGACTTTTTGATATCGGGGTCCTGAGGGCCTCAGGTGAGTTTCGGATGCTTAACGGATCGAATTTGGATTTGGAGGAAGAGATGAAGCAGCTGGGTTGCTGGTGTGATCGCACTTGAGCCAAAATGTGTTGCGGGTACTAGCTCGCAAATGCGAGGAATGATTCGCAGGAGCAAAAATACATGGGCTGTCCAGGCACTGCGGGTGCAAAACAATCACCGTGGATGCGAAGACCGCGAGTGCAAAAACAGTCATCGCGGGTGCGAAGTCCGCAGGTGCGAAGAAATCACCGCGGATGCGAAGACCGCAAGTGCGAAGAAATCGTAGAGGATGCGAAGACCACATGTGCGAAGCAATCACCGCGGATTCGAAGACCGCAGGTGCGAAGAAATCACCGCGGATGCGAAAATCCTGGACAGAATGTTAAAAACAGAGGGGGTTCCGAGTTTTGCCATTTTTGGACCTTCAATCACGGGTTTTGGGGCGATTTTGAGAGAGAATACAAGGAAAACTTGAGGTATGTCACTTGTGATCATTTCTACTCCATAATATTGAATTATCATCTACTAATCCGACTAGATTACATGTTTTTGAGGTGTAAATCGGGGGTTTGAACTTAAGGATTTGAAAATAAGATTTGAAGATTTGAGGGTTGAGTTGGGGTCGGATTTTGGTAAAATTAGTATGGTTAGACTCGTGGTTGAATGGGCTTCCAGATTTTGTAACTTTTGTCGAGTTCCGAGACGTGGGCCCCACGAGCGATTTTTGAGCTAATTTTCAGATTTTTATGGAAAATTATTATTTGCTTATGAAATTAATTCCAATGAATTTTATTAACTGAAATGAATTATTTATGGCCAAATTCGAGGCGTTTGGATACCAATTCACGAGTAAAGGACATTGCAAGTAATAGTTTTAAATCTGATCCTGAGGGTATAAAACCCCGAATTTTGGTATCATGTGATTATTTTGGAGGTGACGCATATGGTAGTGACAAGCGTGTGGGCGTGCACCGAGGGGATTGTGACTTGGTCCGTCCCGGGAAACTGTAAAGTTGAATAATTTGTTGTTAGCTATATGCTCTCTATGTGTTGATAAAATTTGACTGTAAATCATGTTAGAAATCATGCTTAGGCTATGTGATAGTACTGTTGGGACCCACAGAGGTCGCGTACTTGTTGAATTGCCTGCTAAATGCTATATGTACTCAGTCTCAATTTTTACTTGCATATTTTATCTTAGTCTTTGTTGTTATTATTATTGATACATCATATCATAGTTGTTTGGGCTGATTTCATGATTATTGAGAGCCTGAGAGACTTGAGAGATTTATGATTGAGTGAGG
>AWOL01S0004350.1:57265-117137 GCA_000715115.1 Nicotiana otophora
ATATTATACTATGGCACGTGAGTTGTCCGTGCAGCATGTGAGTTGTCCGTGTAGATTATAGCTCTTGGGTTGTAGGAGCCCCTCCGAAGTATGTACACCCCAGTGAGCGCGGGTACCCATTGAGTGAGTGATGAGGGCTGGGAGCCCAGGGAGTGATGAGGGCTGGGAGCCGAGTGAGTGATTGTTGTTCTGAGAGGTTGTACTTGAATTCCATTTGTTGTTGCATTTAGTTGTTATCTGTCATTGTTGTGAAATTTCTGAAAGATTGTTGATATACGGATTACATGAATAGGAACTGTATAAAAATCGATTTGACATTAAACTGCCAGATTTGATAACATGTCTATTCTTTGCTGGAATTACTGAAAATGAACCATAACTGTGTAGCTCGTTACTATCTTCAGTTCCTTATTTATTATTATTACTTGCTGAGTTGGTTGTACTCATAATACACCCTGCACTTCGTGTGCAGATCCAGGTGTTCCTGGATATAGCGGGTGTTGATTTTTCCGTACAACTAATTTTTCAAAGATTCAGAAGTAGCTGCCGTATTTCGCAGACCTTGTCTCTTCTTCCCTATCTCTGTATTACAGTATTTTAGTCTTAGACTATTGTAGACCGTACTTTTCCAGATTTGTATTCATATTAGATGCTCATGTACTCAGTAACACCAGGTTTTGGGGAGTGTTCGTGTCAGTATTTGTGAAAATGTTTTATTGTATTAAATTATTGTGTTTTCAAACTTAAGAGAAATTGTGGTTTATCGATATTATCGGCTTGCCTAGTATCAAGATAGGCGCCATCACGACGAGTGAGATTTTGGGTCGTGATAGTTTTGATGTATTTCTGGATAATTAATTACAAAGTGTGAATTATATGCCCTACCGGTGTGGGGTTCATTATGTGTTGTGATTTTGTTTAACGAAAGTTATTTAAAAGGATAAAATGGAAAGTTTTGATTGGCAAGATGTGCATATTATTTGTGATTCAGAACTGAGGCTGAAGTCCTCACATTTTAAAATAAATGAATATGTTAAACCGGGCTATGAGCTGCGGTGGAAGTTATATAAGGACGAGATCCTTGTGATAAAAATTCTTGTGTTTAAATTCTCCCTTGTGATATTAAATTTGTACGATAGTACTAATAGGGAGTCATGCTTGCTAGGCTTATTTAAAATATTTATATAGAAATTCTCTGTGCATACTTGCCAAATTCATGTTGTAATACTGAGTTGTAATTTACGAGGTAGGTGCCCGCCCAAGTGGCGTTAAATGTGACTCATTAATTCAGATAAATAATTATGAGGTCTTCATGCCTCGCATCTCATTATTAGTATTGTGAAGGTTTGAAACGAGATTTTTGTTAACATGAGTTTAATTGGCAATTCGGTAATCAATCATGAACAACTATTAAGAACAAATATCCGTTGCCAAGTATCGATGGCTTATTTGATCAGCTTCAGGGATGCCAAGGTATTTTCGAAGATCGATTTGAGGTCTGGTTACCATCAGTTGAAGATTAGGTCATCTGATGTCCCTAAAATAGCTTTTTGGACTCGGTATGGGCATTACGAATTCCTAGTGATGTCATTTGAGTTGACAAATGCCCCAGCAGCAATTATGGATTTGATGAATTGGGTGTTCAATCCCTATTTGGAATCTTTTGTGGTTGTAGTCATTAATGATATCTTGATTTACTCCAGCAGTCGAGAGGAGCATGAACAACATCTTCGGAGTGTGCTTCATACTTTGAAGAATAATCAGTTTTATGCCAAATTTTCAAAATGTGAGTTTTGGTTAGACTCAGCTACCTTTTTGGGGCATGTTGTATCGGCATAAGGCATAAAGGTGGATCCTAAGAAGATTGAGGCAGTTTAGAATTGGCCTAGACCTACTTCAGTTACAGAGATCCGGAGTTTCTTGTGTTTAGCAAGTTATTATCGTCGGTTCGTGGAAGGGTTTTCATCTATAGCAAGACCATTGACCAGATTGACCCAGAAAGGTGTCCCATTTAGATGGTTAGCCGAGTGTGAGTTGAGCTTTCAAAAGCTCAAGACCACTTTGACTACGTCGCCAGTGTTGGTATTACCAGCAGGTTCAGGATCATATACGGTATATTGTAACGCACCTCACATTGGGCTTGGTGCAGTATTAATGCAAGATAGCAAGGTAATTGTATATGTGTCGCGGCCGTTGAAAGTTCACGAGAAGAATTATTCTATTCATGACTTAGAACTGGCAGCCATTGTTCATGCGCTAAAGATTTGGAGGCATTACCTCTACGGTGTCTCGTGTGAGGTATTTACTGATCATCGTTGCCTTCAGTACATGTTCAAACAAAAAGATCTTAATTTGAGGCAGAGAAGATGGTTGGAGTTGTTGAAAGACTATGATATCACCATTTTATATCACCCTGAAAAGGCCAATGTGGTGGCCGATGCTTTGAGTAGAAAGGCTCTGAGTATGGGCAGTCTTGCGTATATTCCGGTTAGTGAGGGGCCATTAGCTGCATATGTTCAGACTTTAGCTAACCAATTCGTGAGGTTAGATGTTTCAGAACCCAGTAAAGTTCTAGCTTGCACAGTCGCTCAGACTTCTTTATTTGAGTGCATCAGAGAGAGGAATTATGATGATCCTCGTTTACTTGTCCTTAAGGACATGGTGCAACACGGTGATGCCAAACAGGTTGTTGTGGGAGAAGATGGAGTTCTGCGAATGCAGGGTCGTATTTGTGTTCTTAATGTGGATGAGCTTCGTGAATTAATTCTTGAAGAGGCACACAGTTCCAGGTATTCTATTCATCCAAGTATCGCCAAAATGTATCAAGATTTGCGGCAACATTATTGGTGGAGGAGAATTAAAAAGGATATAGTTATATATGTAGCTCGGTGTCTGCATTGTCAGCAAGTTAAGTACGAGCATCAAAGACCTGGTAGGTTGCTTCAGAAGTTAGAAATTCCTGAATGAAAATGGGAGTGTATGGGTTCATTTTGGATAGGTTGACCAAGTCAGCACATTTCATTCCAGTGGCAGCTACCTATTCTTCAGAAAGGTTAGCTGAAATTTACATTTGTGAGATTGTCCGCCTTCACGGGGTGCCCGTGTCTATTATTTCAGATCGAGGTACGCAATTTACCTTGCACTTTTGGAGGGCAGTAGAACGTGAGTTCGTTACGCAGGTTGAGTTGAGCACAGCATTCCACCCTCAGACGAAAGGGCAGTCCGAGCGTACTATTCAGATCTTGGAGTATATGCTCTGCGCCTGTGTTATTAACTTTGGAGGTTCTTGGGATCAATTCTTTCTGTTAGCGGAGTTTTCCTACAATAACAGCTACTAGTGAAGCATTTAGATGGCTCTATATGAGGCATTATACGGAAGGCGATGTCGTTCGCCAGTTGGCTGGTTTGAACCGGGAGAGGCTCGATTATTGGGTACCGATTTGGTACAAGATGCCTTGGATAAGGTCAAGATTAGTCAGGATCGACTTTGCACAGCTCAGTCTCGGCAAAAGAGTTATACCGATGGTAGAGTTCGTGATATTGCATTCATGGTTGGAGAAAGAATATTGCTTCGGATATCGCCCATGAAGGGTGTTATGAAATTGGGGAAGAAAGGCAAGTTGAGCCCTAGGTATATCATGGCAATTTGAGATCCTCGAGAGAGTAAGGGAGGTAGCTTATAGACTTGCGTTGCCTCCAGGGTTATCCTCAGTTCATCCAGTATTCCATGTGTCTATGCTCCGGAAATATCATGGTGACCCGTCCCACGTGTTAAATTTCAGCTCTGTCCACTTGGACAAGGATTTGACTTACGAGGAGGAGCCGTTGGCAATTCTAGCCCGGCAAGTTCGCTAGTTGAGATCAAAGAGTTACCCTTTAGTTCGAGTGCAGTGGAGAGGTCAGCCTATTGAGGCAGCTACTTGGGAGTCCGAGTCCGATATGCGGAGTAGATATCCCCACCTTTTCACCAGCCCAGGTACTTTTCTATGTCCGTTCAAGGACGAACGGTTGTTTTAGAGGTGGAGAATGTGATGACCCAAAAGGTCATCTTATGTTTTAGAACTCGAATCTGCGCTCTTGAACCTTAAAAATCTCATTTTTACCTTCCTCGATTTGCATGCGCAGTCCGGGCAGGTTTTTGGAAAGCTTTTATGTTGAAAATTGATGAAAATAAGAATTTATGCCTTAATAGTTGATTTTAGTTGACTTCGATCAACATTTTTGATACATGATCTCGGATCCGTGTTTTGACGGCCATGGTGGGTCCGTATCAAATTATGGGACCTCGGCGTATGCCCGAAATTGAATTCGGAGGTCCCTAGCTCAAGTTATGCATTTTTGATAAAAATTAAAAGTTTGGAAATTAATTATTTTTAAGAATTGGTTGATATTTGGCATTGTTAGTATCGGGTCCGTATTTTGGTTTTGTAGCCCGGTACAGGTTCATTATGATATTTAAGAATTGTCTGTGAAATTTGGTGAGAAATGGAGTTGATTTGACGTGATTCGGACGTCCAGTTGAGAATATAGAAATTTTAAAGTGTTCTTAAGAATTTCATTTGATTTGGTACTAAATTCGTAGTTCTAGGTGTTATTTTGGCGATTTGATCACGCGAGCAAGTTCTTATGATATTTTTCAACTTGTGTGCATGTTTGGTTTGGAGCCCCGAGGGCTCGGGTGAGTTTCAGATAGGCTACAGAGTGAGATTTGGCTTGGAAAACACTGCTGGTGCATTTGATATTATTGAAGGCCTCTGATCTCACAATTGCGAGATCAGGCATCGCAATTGCGACCTTTGAGAGGTTCGCATTTGCGAGCTTCACAACTGCGAAGAGAAGCTGGGCCAATAGTTTTTGCATTTGCGAGTTTTCTTTCGCATTTGCGAAGGGAGTCGGGGAAGGGAAGTGATCGCAAATGCGATCATTTAGTTGCATTTGCGAAGATTCAAGGTTCGCATTTGCGAACTTATCTTCACATTTGCGAAGGCATCAGAAGTGCGAAGGGCTTCGCATTTGCGATTACTCCTTCGCATTTGCGATTACTCCTTCGCATTTGCGAAGCTCAGGTCAGAAATGCGACATCTATAGCTGATCAAAATGACTTTTGGACGGGAATTTTCATTCATTTCCCAAATTTTCAAGACCTAAAACACAAGAGGCGATTTCCAAAGACCATCTCTTCCCCAAATCATAGATAAGTTATTCTAAACTGGTTGCTTTCACTCTTTCACTACATTTTACAAGATTTCAACCTAAAATATAAGGTTGTCATGGATAATTAGGGGTTTTGGGTAGAAACTAGGGATTTCAAAAATTTGAGGCTTTAGACCTCAATTTGAGGTCGGATTCCAATACCAATTATATATTCGGGCTCGGGGGTGAATGTGTAAATGGATTTTGGTCCGAACCTCGGGTTTTGACCAAGCGGGCCCAGGGTCGATTTTCAACTTTTTGGAGGGAAATTTAGGAAATCTAAATCTATGCAATGTAATTGATTATTTTAGCAATATTTGATATTATTGAGACATTTTTAATAGATATGAGGGGTTTGGAGGTGAATTCCAAAGGAAAAGCTTTGATTGAGAATTAAGTGGCCTTCAGAGCAAGGTAAGTGTTGTGTCTAACCCTGGCTTGAGGGAATTAGGAACCTTAGATTATTTGCTAAGTGAAATTCATGTGAGTGGCGTATATGTGAGGTGACGAGTACTTATGCGCCCCAAATTTACCTGTTTTTCCACGTTTCTTCCTTTTTCTTATATTGTCTCTTCCTATGCCTAATTGCTATATGTTTACACTAGTGTTGTCAAATTGATCGTCATTATTATGTTCACGGATTTTCTATTGGTAATTGAATATTTATTTAAAATTTGAGATTTATATTGTGGAACCAAATGTTGAAAGAAGGTTTGTACTTATTATTCTTTCTCCCTATTGTTATTTATGCATTGCATTACGGTAAGGGGGAGTGTTAATGCACGAAGGATGATGCTGTGCCATATTGTGAGTACATGAAGGGTGATGTCGTACCATATTGTGAATGTTAATACACGAAGGGTGATGCCGTGCCATATTGTGGGTGTTAATGCACGAAGGGTGATTGTCATGACCCAAAATCCCATCACAGGCGTCGTGATGGCACCTAGTCTCTAAGACTAGGTAAGACGATTTCTATTACATTTTGAAGCCATTTTTTTTTTTGAATTAAAATCTAACAGTGGAAATAATTACAATACACAACCTCCCAAGACTGGTAGTACTCAACCACGAACTCTAACTGAATACATAGAATTGTCACGAGGACCGAATATATAATGTTGTTTGATTACAAGTTAACAGTACAATGAAATGAAAAGACTCCAAGGGACTGCGACGACCAAGCAACTCTACCTTGAATCCTTACAATCCCGCTTTAACTCTGCTCAAGTCTGTTATCTTTAATACCTGGCTCTGCATAAAATGTGCAGAAGTGTAAAGTGAGCACATCACATCGGTGCCCAGTAAGTATCAAGACTATCCTCAATGGAGTAGAGACGAGGTACAGTCAAGACATTCACTAGTCTAATAACCTGTGCAATATAATATATAAAATAATAGGAAACAAATAATAATAAAGGCAGGATAAAACAACTAGAGATATGCACAACAGACAACAAGAATACCATTAATATCACTCAACAATTAATAAGCACAATTACACCCAATTAAATCAAGTCCTTCAAATAAATGTCTTTCACATAGTTCTTCCAGATAACTCTCTTTCAAATATAATTTTCTCAAATAATTATTTTTCAAATATAATTCTATCAATAAATCTTTTCAAATATAATGTCCTCAAATAAATATCTTTCAAAAATATAATTCTTTTATATAATACTTTCTAAGTAAAAATCCCCCCAAATAAATATTTTGAATATATTTCTTTCAATTAAAAAGTCACCATGTGACACCTCATTTCAAAATCATCAAAATACGGGTCTCAGCCCATTTTTATATTTTCACGGCACCTCATGCCCATAATTAAATCATCATATTTTCCGGGCACCTCGTGCCCTCATTTCATATCACAATTGCACTGACAATTCACGTGCCAAATATCATTATCATTTCATCACAACACCTCGTGCCCACATTTTATATCACAACTGCACGGACAATTCACGTGCCAATATCCCCATTTCATATCACAATCCACGACACCTCATGCCCACACTTCATTTTATAAAACGCCTGCAAAATAGCCACATGCTCCCAATTTCAACATAAATCAGATTATTATCAATTTACTAACAACAAGACAAGTTGCACAAGGTATAAAAATAAACACAAGAAAATCACAACATCACATGAAAATTGTCAACACCATAACCCCACATCATCACATATCGTCCCTGACAATAGCCACCCTTATCACTCCTATTGCCATCCTTATCGCTCCTATAGCCACCCTTATCGCTCCGCCCAGAAAATATCAATAGCCACCCTTATCGCTCCTATTGCCACCCTTATCTCTCCTTTAGCCACCCTTATCGCTCCGCCCAGAAAATATCAATAGCCACCCTTATCGCTCCTATTGCCACCCTTATCTCTCCTTTAGCCACCCTTATCGCTCCGCCCAGAAAATATCAATAGCCAACAAACACAACAGTGAAATGCCACCCTTATAACCACATAATATCAACGGTGAAATGCCACTATTATCTCCCCAAATAACAACTCACACAACACAACAATTTACACGGGAAATTATCACAACAACATAACAAAAATCAATTCATATCACAATTTGCCCAATGGCCCCAACCAAATTTCAAACCTATAACCAAGTCAATTAATTTCACAACAAATAGTCAAAAACTCCACACAATGTGTTCAACACCTAAAAACAATCAATAGATATAGAAATTACTCAACATAAAGCAAAGACTTCGTTTAAATTCAATTTTTCAATAATTATATAAACACTTCTTCTTAAACGCATTTAATTAATTATTTGCAGAAGGAAAATCCATAATGAAACTTAATTACAATAATTACCAAACCCGCAAATTCACGAAATTTCATAAATAATCAAACAACAATGACATCACATTATCATATAACAACAACATCGACAACAAGGATTTAGGCACGACAAGTAGATGATTAAATGTATACCAACAATTATCCAATCTACTACACAATATACTCAAGACTTTAACTCAATAAAATTTGCACATATAAACCAAGTACGTACTCGTCACCTCGCGTACATGGTTTTCAATTACACAAATGATACATAAGACTCAATGCCTAAAGGGTAATTCCCTCACTCGAGGTTAAGCAAGATACTTACCTCTTTGAAGTTATGCCGATATTCCAAAATTTCCTTCTTGCTTGAATCGACATTCGGGCCGTTCAAATTTATCCAAATTAATTGTATAACTTCATTAAAATTTATCAGAAATAATTTCGGATAATAATACGTCAACATAAACATTTATTCCAAAAAGTCAACAAAAGTCAACGCATGACTCGCCTCTCGGAACCCGACATACTTTTCATGATATCCGAACACCCATTACGATACGAGTTCAACCCTACCAATTTTATCGAATTCCAATAACTCGACTACCAAATCGTAAATTTTCGTTTTTGAAAGATTTTACAAAAATCTTAATTTTTCCTCCATTAAATTTGAATTAAATGATGGATTCAAAGACATAATCATGGAAATTAATCAAAACTGGATATGAATCACTTACCCCAAATACCCACGCAAGAATCTCTCCAAAAATCTGTCACGACCCAAAATCCCACCACAGACGTCGTGATGGCACCTAGCCTCTAAGACTAGGTAAGCCGATTTCTATAACATTTTGAAGCTATTTTTTTTTAAATCTAACAAAGGAAATAATTATAATACAAAACCTCCCAAGACTGGTAGTACTGAGTCACGAATTCTAACTGAATGCATGGAATGATCATGAAGACCGAATATACAATACTGTTTGATAACAAATTAACAGTACAATAAAATGAAAAGACTCCAAGGGACTGCGACGGCCAAGCAGCTCTACCTTGAATCTTTCCGATCGCGCTTTAACTCTGCACAAGTCTGATATCTCCAATACCTGGCTCTGCACAAAAATATGCAGAAGTGTAGAGTGAGCACACCACAGCGGTGCCCAGTAAGTATCAAGACTAACCTCAATGGAGTAGAGACGAGGTACTGTCAAGACACTCACTAGTCTAAAACCTGTGGAATATAATATACAAAATAATAGGAAACAACTAACAATAGGACAACATAGAACAACAAGTGATATGCACATCAAACAAAAAGAATATCATTAATATCACTTCAACAGTTAATAAACATAAGTACACCCAATTAAATCAAGTCCTTCAAATAAATGTCTTTCACATATAATTCTTCCAGATAACTTTCTTTCAAATATAGTTTTCTCAAATAATTATTTTTCAAATATAATTCTTTCAATAAATCTTTTCAAATATAATTTCCTCAAATAAATATCTTTCAAATAAAACTCTTTTATATAATACTTTCTAAGTAAAAATCCTTCCAAACAAATATTTTGAATATAATTGTTTCAATTAAAAAGTCACCATGTGACACCTCATTTCACGATCATAACAATATGGGTCTCAGTCCATTTTCATATTTCCACGGCACCTCGTGCCCATAATTAAATCATCATATTTTTCCGGCACCTCGTGCCCTCATTTCATATCACAACTGCCCCGACAATTCACGTGCCAATTATCTTTATTATTTCATCACAACACCTCGTGCCCACATTTTATATCACAACTGCACGGACAATTCACGTGCCAATTATCTTTATTATTTCATCACAACACCTCGTGCCCACATTTTATATCACAACTGCACGGACAATTCACGTGCCAATTATCTTTATTATTTCATCACAACACCTCGTGCCCACATTTTATATCACAACTGCACGGACAATTCACGTGCCAATTATCTTTATTATTTCATCACAACACCTCGTGCCCACATTTTATATCACAACTGCACGGACAATTCACGTGCCAATTATCTTTATTATTTCATCACAACACCTCGTGCCCACATTTTATATCACAACTGCACGGACAATTCACGTGCCAAATATCCTCATTATTTACTCACGGCACCTCGTGCCCATATTTTATTTTATAATCCGCCTGGCAATGGCCACAGGCTCCCAATTTCAACATAAATCAGATTGTTATCAATTTACCAGCAACAAGACAAATTACACAAGGTATAAAAATAAACATAAGCAAATCACAACATCATATGAAAATTATCAACACAACAACCTCACATCATCACATATCGTCCCTGATAATAGCCACCCTTAGTGTTCCCATTGCCACCCTTATCACTCCTATAGCCACCCTTATCGCTCCGTCCAGACAATATCAATAGCCACTCTTATCGCTCCTATTGCCACCCTTATCGCTCCTATAGCCACCCTTATCGCTCCGCCCAAACAATATTATAACAAATACAACAACAGTGAAATGCCACTCTTATAACCACATAATATCAATGGTGAAATGCCACCATTATCTCCTCAAAACAACAACTCACACAACAATTTACACGGAAAATTATCAAAGCAACATAATAAAAATTAATTCATATCACAATTTGCCCAATGGCCACAACCAAATTCCAAAGCTACAACCAAGTCAATTAATTTCACAACAAATAGCCAAAAGCTCCACACAATGTGTACAACACCCAAAAACAATCAATAGAGATAGAAATTACTCAATATAAAGCAAAGTCTTCATTTAATGCAAATTTAGATAATTATATTAACACTTATTCCTCAGCTCGCTTAAATTAATTATTTGCATAAGAAGATTCATAATAGACTTAATTTCCAAGAAATATTAAACCAACAATACTCACAAAATTTTCATAAATATTTCAAGAAACAATCACATCCAATTATCATATAAAAACAAATTCAACCATAAGGATTTAGGCATGGCAAACAAATGATTTAATAATTTTCCACAATTTCCCAATTTACTACACAATAATGCTTAAGACTTTAATTCACTGAATTTTGCACATATAAGCCCGAGTACGTACTCGTTACCTCGCGTACACGGCTTTTCATATTTCACAAATGGCACATAAGACTCAACGCCTAAGGGGTAATTCCCCCACTCGAGGTTAAGCAAGACACTTACCTTTTTGAAGTTAGGCCGATATTCCAAAATAGCCTTCTTAGTTGAATTGGCCTCCGTACAGCTCAAATCTATCCAAATTAATTATATAACTTCATTAAAATTCATCAGAAACAATTCTGGATAATAATATGTCGACTTAAAATTTTATTCCAAAAAGTCAACAAAAGTCAACAAGGGCCCGCTCCTCGGAACCCGACATAATTTTCATGAAATTTGAACACCCATTCCGATACGAGTTCAACCATACAATTTTTTATCGAATTCCAATAACAACTCGACCTTCAAATCTTAAATTTTCGTTTTTGGAAGATTTTGTGAAAATCTTGATTTCTTCTTTTAAATCCGAATAAAATGATGAATATAATTATAGATTCATAAAATATAATCACTTTAGGATATATACCACTTACCCCAACCAAGCTTCTGAATAATCCCTCCAGAATCGCCCAAATCCAAGCTCCAAAAATCCTAAAACGAAAATGGCGAAATGACCATTTTTGGTCCTTAACAGTCTGCCCAGTTTCGCACCTGCGGACGAATTTTCGCACCTCCGTGCTCACTTTTGCGAGCAAATTCTCGCTTCTGCAAAGGCCACTGCCCAGTCGACCATCACATTTGCGGAAGCTTTTCCGCTTCTGCAGGAATCGCTTCTGTGATGCCTCACGCGCACCTGCGATGCCCCTCCGCTTCTGCGCCTTCTCTGCCCGCTTCTGCGCTTCCGCAGGTGCGGGATTTTCTTCGCACCTGCGACCACTGCCATGCCCTTCTATCTTCACTTCTACGAATTAAATCTCGCATTTGCAATGTCGCATCTACGATCAATTTCATCGCAGATGCGATGAAACCAGTGGCAGATTTCCAACAGGCCTTCAAGTCCAATTTGTGGTCCGTTTAGCCATCCAAAACTCGCCCGAGGCCCCCGGGACCTCAACCAATTATACCAAAATGTCCAAAAATACAATACGAACTTATTCGAGGCTTCAAACCACGTCAAACAATGCCGAAATTACGAATCGCGCATCAAATGGAATTATGAGTTTTCAAATCTCTCAACTTCTATATTTTGCGCCAAAACGTATAAAATCAATCCGGAATCACTTCAAATTTTGCACACATGTCATAATTGATGTAATGGAGCTATTCCCATTTCCAGAATCGAAATCCGACCTCATTATCAAAATTTCATCCTTCGGTCAGACTTTTCCAAAATCTTATATTTTCCAACTTTTGCCAAAATGTGTCGAATTGTCCTACGGACTTCCAAATCCAAATTCGAACATACGCCTAAGTCCGAAATCGTCATACAAAGCTATTGTCATCATCAAAATTCCATTCCGGGGTCGTTTGTTCAAAAGTCAACTCCCCGGTCAACTCTTTCCATTTAAGCTTTAAAATGAGAATTTTTCTTAAAATTAAATTCCGAATCTTCCGAAAATCAAACTCGACCACACACGCGGGTCATAATACATATTTTGAAGCTTCTTGAGTCTTTAAGTCACTGAACGGGGCATAATTGCTTAAAACAACAAGTCGAGTCGTTACATTCTCTACCTCTTAAACAAACGTTCGTCCTCGAACGTTCTAAGAATTATACTAAGGTTACCGAATTGATAATTTTACGTTTTACACATAAACTCACGGTTGATTCCATGTTACCGCATTTGAGATAAGCCCGACAACATCATCTCACTTG
The DNA here is from genome assembly GCA_000715115.1 of Nicotiana otophora. Lineage (NCBI taxonomy): Eukaryota > Viridiplantae > Streptophyta > Magnoliopsida > Solanales > Solanaceae > Nicotiana > Nicotiana otophora. The sequence goes on from AWOL01S0004350.1 coordinate 70,176, forward strand.
AGATTATTTCCTTTATCCATATTTGTAAACTTTAAGATCAACTTCATACACTCCAACATTTCAAAAGATCTGCTTTTTCACAACAACACCCCGTATTAGCATTAACTGGCTATAGCAACTCGTGCCTACGCACACATCATTTTTCTTGATAGTGTTGAAGTATTTCAAAATTTTTCTGGGGTGCTTCATTCTCCCCTGCTTAGGATCATTCGCCCTTAAACACAAAACATAATTCGTCTCTTCTTTTGCAATTCTCAATCCTTCAAATTTTACTAACTCCGAAATTTTTTAGAAATTTCGGCATAGTCTCCCCTGTAATTGGGCCTATCCACCTGCCAGAGCAACACCCAAACAACTCCTAACAACATATCCACAACCCAACAAAATGCCACAGGGTATATATCAATAACATTAATCGCAACATTGCCTTATCATAATGATATCGGACATGAAGCACATCATATGTATGCTCATCACCACATCTCTGGTCTTAAAAGCTGTTCATAATTAATTACAGCATCATCAATTAATCTCATATTAACCATCACCTCATTTCGAATTTTCACAACACTAACAACAGAACGTGAGGCATAAAGACCTCATGATTACTTACTCAAATTAATGAGTCACATTTAACGCCACTTGGGCACTAACCTCATAGGCTAAAACTCAATATTTACAGCACGAAAATGGCTGAATATGAACAGAAAATATACAAGCATTATCAAATAAGCCTAACAGGCATGACTCCCTATTAATATTATTGCACAAATTAAATTTTACAAGGGATAATCTTAAACTCATAAACATTTCACCACAAGGACCTAGTCCTTATATAACTTCCATTGCATCTTGCATGCCAGTTTAAATATTTCACACCAAAAACAAAATACGAGGATCTCGTCCTCAACTCCGAATCACAAGTATTTTGCACATTGTGCCAACTGAAATTTCAATTTCCTTTCTTTCTTCTTTTCAATAAATTTCATAAACAGTTTTAACAACACATAATGAACCCTCATACCGGTAGGGCATATAATTCATAAATGGAATCAATTATTCCGAAACACATTAAACCCACAAGAATGAATAATAAAAATTACTTTTGGACTTATATCCCTCACCGGTGTACAAAAATAAAATGACAGACACGGGTTCACATCCTTAAATCTCCCAACATGGATAAACATATAAGTGGGTCACAAAGTTACGAAGCTCACCCATAAGTGGAGCATAATAGGAGGACTCGCCTCAATATTCAGGACCGAATCAAATTAAGAGAAATAATCCTTTATAATAAAAATCAGGATCGTACCTGTAACGACACCATCTGGTGTATTGGCCCCAGCCAAATCATAGTGATTATATCAACGGTTCAGTCCTCCACCTCTTAGGCGCCCACTACCCGCCTGTCCTTCACCTCTTGTTGAGTGTGCACGTGGAGTATCGACTAGAATTAAGCTTGTAGCTGGAGTGTTCTGATGAAATCCACCCCTCCCAAGTCTGGGACAATCTCTCATGATATGCCTAGTATCACCATACTCATAACAACCCCTCTGAGGTCGTGACTACTCGTACTGAGTCTATGCCGGATGACCGTAATAACCACTGTAAGAATCTCGTATCGGTGGTGCACTATAAACTGGAGCACCCCGAGTAATCTGATGTGCGGACTGAGCTGACCGACTGCTCGAGCCTCCGCTATAATGGGTTCTACATGAAGAGTAAAATCCATTAAATCCTCCAGATCTTCGAGACCTTTTGGCCTCCTTAGACTCCATTTCCTTGCCTAAAACACCCTCAATCTTCCTTGCAATCTCCACTACTTGTTGAAATGGAGTATCAGTTTGCAACTCTCTAGCCATGCATATTTTAAATATCATAATCGAGACCCTCAATGAATCTGCGGACCCGTTCTCCGACTGTAGGAACTAAGATATGTGAATTACAGGCTAACTCACTGAACCTGATAGCATATTCTGACACTGTCATAGTGCCCTAATGCAACCATTCAAACTTCGTGCGCCACGCATCTCGGGGAGTCTGGGGAACAAACTCTTTCAAGAACATTTCCGAAAATTGAGTCCAAATTGGTGGTGTTACATCGATTGGTCTACCTTCTTCATAGATTTGCCACCACCGATACGCTGCGCCTGACAGTTGAAATATAGTAAAGGAAACTCCGCTCACTTCCACAATACCCATGTTGCGGAGAATACGGTGACAATTTTCCAGAAATCCTTAGGCATCCTCTGTAGCTGTGCCACTGAAAGTTGGTGGATCATATTTCTTAAACCTTTCAAGTCTCTTTTGTTCTTATTCTAATGCCTCGGGCCTGACCTCAGGCCGAACCGGAATAACAGGTTGTACCGGTACTACAGCCGGAACCTGACCAACATGAACCTGCTGCTCTGGAGTTGTGATAGGAGTCTGAGCTACTCTCCCGATTTGCGGAATATTTGGGGTAACAGAGATCAATCCTGCCTGATTTAATGTACCAAACATACTCAAGAACTGTGCTAAAGTCTCCTAAGGTCCGGGGGTAACAACAGGTGCTTCTGTTACCCGTCCCCCAACTAGAGCTACTGGCCGCTTATAACGACCCGACTTATCGTTTTAAGAATTTACGTACCGTTCAGTGACTTAAGGTCTCGAGCAGCTTCGTAATATGTATTATGAACCGCGGGTGTGGTCGAGTTTGATTTACTGAAGATTCAGAATTAAATTAAACGAACAATCCTTATTTAGAAACTTAAATAGAAAGAGGTGACTGGAGAGTTGACTTTTGAGTAAACGACTCCAGAATGGAATTTTGATGACGTCAATAGCTCTGTATGATAAATTTGGACTTAGGAGTGTGTCCATAAAATTATTTGGAGGTCCGTAGTGGACGCAAGCTTGAAATGGCGAAAAAAGTAAATTTTGAAAAGTTTAACCGGGGGGTTGACTTTTTCATATCGGGGTCAAAATATTATTCTGAAAATTTGAATAGTTTCGTTATGTCATTTATGACTTGTGTGCAAAATTTGAAGTCATTCTGGATTGATTTGATATATTTCGGCACAAAATATAGAATTTAAAAGTTCAAAGTTCATAGATTTTGATTTGACGTGCGATTCGTCGTTTTGATGTTGTTTGATATGATTTGAGGCCTCGAGTAGGTCTGTGTTATGTTATGGAACTTGTTGGTATATTCGGACGGGGTCCCAAGGGCCTCGGATAAGTTTTGGATGCTTAGCGGATCGAATTTGGATTTGGAGGAGGAGTTGAAGCAGCTGGGCTGCTGGTGTGATCGCACCTGCGTGAAAGGAGCCGCAGGTGCGAGCTCGCGGATGCTAGGAATGATTCGCAGAAGCGAAAATGCATGGGCTGTCTAGGCACCGCGGGAGAGAAAAACATCACCGCGAGTGCGAAGACCGTGGGTGCGAAGACCGCAGGTGCGAAGAAATCACTGCGGATGTGAAGACCGCAGGTGCGAAGAAATCACCGCGGTACGAAAATCCTGGACAGAATATTAAAAACAGAGGGGTTACGAGTTTTGCCATTTTTGGGCCTTCAAGCACGGTTGTTGGGGCGATTTTGAGAGAGAATGCATGGGAAACTTGAGGTAAGTCACTTATGATCATTTCTACTCCATAATATTGAATTATCATCGACTAATCCGACTGGATTAGATGTTTTTGAAGTGTAAATCGGGGGTTTGAACTTAGGGATTTAAAAATAAGATTTGAAGATTTGGAGGTCGAGTTGAGGTCGAATTTTGGTAAAATTGGTACGGTTAGACTCGTGGTTGAATGGGCTTTTAAATTTTATAACTTTTGTCGGGTTCCGAGATATGGGCCCCACGGTCGATGTTTGAGCTAATTTCAGATTTGTTTTGTTGGAAAATTAGTATTGTCTTATGGAATTAATTCCATTAAATTTTATTGACTGAATCGAATTATTTGTGGCTAGATTCGAGGTGTTTGGAGGTCAAATTCAAGAAAGAAGGGGATTATGGAATATTGGCATAACTTCAAAAAGGAAAGTATCTTTCATAACCTCGAGTGGGAGAATTATCCCTTAGGCATCGAGTCTCATGTGGAAATTGTGTAATTGAAAACCATGTACGCAAGGTGACGAGTACGTACTTGGTTTATATGTGCAAATTATATCGGTTAAAATTCGTAGACGCCCTTAAGTATTAAGATTGGAAAATTTTTGTAACTTATTAAATCCATTATTTGTCATGACTCATTCTTTATTTGCCGAGGTTATTTTTATAGGATATATCGGTGTGATTGTCACTTGACTTTTATGTGAACTATGTGTTTGTTTGAGTTGCCATTTTTGTTTTATGGAAAACACTTTCATTATTGATTTTACCTACAAATAATTAAAATGGAAAAGTTAGTTAATAAGATGAATTACTTTTTAGTTCACGTTGTGGAAAATTTGGTATTTAATTATAAGGGTCGTGAATCATATTGAGGCAAAGTGCCAAATTGTGAAATATTATTCGGTTGAGTTGTTCACTCCTGAACATTTTGTTAAGATGTTATGCACATTATAATCGAGTCATGGCTTCTTATTGTGAAAAAGTAATGTGTTGTTGATTTCTGTGGCAAGTTGTAATATTTGAGCACTTGATGTGCATTTTGTGATATGTTGTAATATTTGAGCACTTGATGTGCAATTTGTGATATGTTGTAAGATTTGAGCAATTGATGTACAATTTGTGAGATGTTGTAATATTTGGGCACTTGAGGTGCAAGTTGTATTATGCTGTGATATTTGGGCACTTGAGGTGCGATTTGTGAAATATTGTGATAATGATACGCATGCGGTGAGATAAGGATGACTTGAAACGCATGGCTAGTAGGGAAACTACTAGAAATCATGCAGTGATATAAGGTCAGGATGTTGAAATACATGCGGTGAGATAAGAGTGGATTGAAACGCATAGCTAGTAGGGGAACTAATAGAAGTCATGTGATATAAGATCAGAGTGTTGAAATACATGCGGTGAGATAAGGGTGGCTTGAAACGCGTGGCTAGTAGGGGAACTACTAGAAGCCATGCAGTGTGATAAGGATGGATAAAACGCGGAATGCCATTTCGTGAAAAATGACTTCTTTAAAAATTAAATGTGAAGGCTCCCATGGTGATATAAGAAAATGAGATATTGTGAATTTATTTATGATTTGGGGCTACGAGGCGGTACCTCGGGAGTGCCCTGTTGATATTTCTTTATTTATATTCCTGTCTTGTTGATTTTGTTTCATTGAATATGTAAATTCTTGTCTTCTTCCGTGATGTACTAGTTGACTTTATTATCATGTATTTTGTGTTCCTAGTTATATTGTGTTAGCTTTGGCTTTTTAGCACGTGACCCTGAAGAAGTATATTTTTGGGTTTTCTTACTGATTGCTGATGATTGAGTTGATTTAAATAAAAATGAATTAATATTTTATTATAAATTAAATAGTTTTACAACCAAACCAGTAGTTTATCTGATGCCTTAATTTAAGTAAAATGTTACTTTCTTCACCCAAATGAATTCTAAAAATAAATTCAATTCTTTGTTGATTTCTTACTTGATTTAAAAATTTTAAACTCACTTTAGTGGAAATAGATAGACCATGTGGATCTTATATACATTGAGGATATTTGGCATGTGAGTTGTTCATGCAGTTGAGATATGAATTGAGGGCACGAGGTGCCGGGGAAACATGATGATTTAATTATGGGCATGAGGTGCCGCGGAAATATGAAAATGAGCCGAGACCCATATTATCTTTTTTTATGAAATGAGGTATCACATGGTGACTTTTTAATTGAAAGAATTATATTCAAAATATTTATTTAGAAGGATTTTATTCAAAAAGAATTATATGAAGGAATTATATGCGGAAGACATTTATTTAAAGGACTTGATTTAATTGGGTGTAATTGTGTTTATTAATTGTTGAGGTATATTAATGGTATTCTTGTTATCTGTTGTGCATATCACTGGTTGTTTTATCCCGCCTTTATTGTTATTGTTTCCTAGTATTTTGTATGTTATATTGCACAGATTATTAGACTAGTGAGTGTCTTGACTGTACCTCGTCTCTACTCCATTGAGGTTAGTATTGATACTTACTGGGCACCGCTATGGTGTGCTCACTCTACACTTCTGCAGATTTTTGTGCAGAGCCAGGTATTGAAGGTATCGGACTTGAGCAGAGTTAAAGCGCGATCGTAAAGATTCAAGTTAGAGTTGCTTGGCCGTCGCAGTCCCTTGGAGTCTTTTCATTTTATTGTTCTGTTAATTTATAATCAAATAGTATTGTATAATCGGTCTTCATGATTATTCCACGTATTCAGTTAGAGTTCGTGACTCAGTACTACCAGTCTTGGGAGGTTGTATATTGTGATTATTTCCATTGTTGGTTTATAAAAAAAAGGGCTTCAAAAGGTAATTGTAATCGGCTTACCTAGTCTTAGAGACTAGGTGCCATCACGATGCTTGTGGTGTGATTTTGGGTCGTGACAAGTTGGTATCAGAGCTCTAGGTTCATAGGTTATACGAGTCATGAACGAGTTTAGTAGAGTCTTGCTGATCGGTACAGAAACGTCTGTACTTATCTTCGAGAGGCTACAGAGCTAGTAGGAAAAATTTTCACTTCTTTCATTCCTCATCATGCAACATTATTCAGCTTGAAGCATATATCTTATGTTCTTTTGCATCTGCTCGTGTATGAAATTGCGCACTCAATATTAACTATGCGTCAATAGTTTGTGATACTCTAGAGGGGTCATAAGAGATCCAGGGTTGCTCAACCATTATTACAACGTGTCGTCCAGATAGAGGATGCGGAAGTATTGAGAGATCATTCAGTTGTGCACATTGGGGTGCAGCAGGTTCTGACATATGGTTGATAAGTATGATATTAAGAAGGTTTAATTAATTGCCTAATCATCATATATTGTGGTAGGGTCACGAGGTGGATGTAGATCTGAAATAGCTAGTGGTATTAAAGACTATGTAGTTCGTAAGGGATTTCTATTTAGCGAAGGGTACGTACGCAACCAAGGCACTAGAGGAAGCGAGTTTAGCTATCACGAGGACGACATGCGCCAAATAAATGGTTTGAGATGTATTATGACCGGAGTCGTACGAGCGATTAAGGTTAGTATTGTGGATCATCAAAATGTGCCCTATGGCTTCACACCAAGTGAGGGGAGTCCACTATCAACGATCAGATTGTTGGGGTCATGTGTTATATCAGTTTTGGCTCGAGATATATTTATGTGGTATTGAAAGGTTCTCCAAAATTTGTATATGATTAAGAGCTGAGATTGGTATGGGATGATGCTGGGACTTGCGGAATTCTCGCTTCCTTAATAATTCTACATTCCAGTACCAGCGAGGTCACAGAAACAATTTCAGAATACTCGGGGTGCTACAGTAAGTTCTTATAATGCACCACCGGCACGGGGTTCCTATAATGGTTATTCCAATTATCCGGCAGAGACTCGGTATGAGCATTTGAACCCACAAAAGAGTTGTTATCAGTGTGATTGTACTAGACACATCAAGAGGAATGTCCCAAACTTGGAAGAGATGGATTTCATCAGAATAGTTAGGCTACGAGCTTTATTCCAGTTACGTGCACAATTAGCTAGAGGTGGAGGACATGCGGGTAGTGGGCACCTAAGAGGTGGAGACCCGACCCGTTGATATAATCGATATGATTTGGATGACGCCAATATACCTGATGGTGACGTTACAGGTACGATCCTGAATTTTGTTATAAAAGGATATTTTTCCCTTAATTGGATTCGGTTTTGAATATTGAGGTGAGTCCTCTTATTGTGCTCCGCTTATAGGTGAGCTCCGTAATTTCGTGATCCACTTATATGTTTATCCCTGTTGGGAGATTTAAAGATGTGAGCCTGTGTCTATCATTTTTATTTTGGGCACCATTGAGGGATATAAGTCCAAAAGTAATTTTTATTATTCATTACAGTGGGTTTAATGTGTCTCGAAATAATTGATTCCAACTTTATGAATTATATTCCCTACCGGTATAAGGGTTCGTTATGTGTTATGAAAAAAACATGTTTAGGAAAATTTGTTGAAAGGAAGAAAGAAAGGAAATTGAAATTTCAGTTGGCACAATGTGTAAAACACTTGTGATTCGGAGTTAAGGACGAGGTCCTTGTGGTAAAATATTTATGAGTTTAAAATTCTCCCTTTATGAAATTTAATTTGTACAATAATATTAATAGGGAGTTATGCCTGTTAGGCTTATTTGCTAATTCTTGTATATTGTCTGTTCATATTCAACCATTTTCGTGCTGTAAACATTAAGTTTTAACCTATGAGGTGAGTGCCCAGGTGGCGTTAAATGTGACTCATTAATCCGAGTAAGTAATCATGAGGTCTTCATGCCTCGCATTCTGTTGTCAGTGTTGTAAAAATTCAAAACGAGGTTGTGGTTAATATGAAATTAAATGATGATGCAGGAATTAATTATGAACAACTTTTAAGACCACAGATGTGGAGATCAGCATACATATAATGTGCTTCATGTCCTGATATCATTATGATAATGCAATGCTGAGATTAGTATTATTGATATATACTTTGTGGTATTTTATTGGGTTGCGGATGTATTGTAGGAGTTATTTCGGTGTTACTCTGGCAGGTGGTTAGGCCCAATTACAAGGAAGACTCTGCCGAAAACTTCTGAAAAAATTTGGGAGTTAGAAAGAATTTGGGGGATTGAGATGTGCGAAAGAAGAGATAAGTTATGTTGTGTGTTTGAGGGAGAATAATCCTAAGCGGGGATGAATGAAATACCCTAGAAAGTGTTTTTTGAAGTACTTCAACACTATCAAGAAAGTTGATGTGTGCATAGGCATGAGTTGCTATATCTAGTTGCGACTAATACCGTGCGTCGAAGTGAAAATCAGGTATTTTTGAAATGAATGGAGAGTTTGGGATTTTTGCTCTAAAGCATATAAGAATGGAGTGAAGAAATAATCTCAACGGAGATGGTGTTGTCGGACCCGTGTTAAATTGCGGGAATGTAGAATCACCTACAAGTATGTGTGCAAGAATATACTCAGTAATTTAAAGTTCTCAGAAAGATTCTTAGCACGTTCGAGGACGAACGTTTGTTTAAGAGGTGGAGAATGTAACGACCCGACTTGTCGTTTTAAGAATTTATGCCCCGTTCAGTGACTTAAGGTCTCGAGCAGCTTCGCAATATTTATTATGACCCGTGGGTGTGGTCGAGTTTGATTTACTGAAGATTCGGAATTAAATTAAACGAACAATCCTCATTTAGAAATTTAAATAGAAAGAGGTGACTGGAGAGTTGACTTTTGAGTAAACGACTCCGGAATGAAATTTTGATGATGTCAATAGCTCTGTATGATAATGTTTGACTTAGGAGTGTGTCCGGAAAATTATTTGGAGGTCTGTAGTGGACGTAAGCTTGAAATGGCGAAAAAACTAAATTTTGGGAAGTTTGACCGGGGGATTGACTTTTTGATATCGGGGTCAAAATATTATTCTGAAAATTTGAATAGTTTTGTTATGTCATTTATGACTAGTGTGCACAATTTGAAGTCATTCCGGATTGATTTGATATATTTCGGCACAAAATATAGAATTTGAAAGTTCAAAGTTCATAGATATTGATTTGACGTGCGATTCGTCGTTTTGATGTTGTTTGATATGATTTGAGGCCTCGAGTAGGTCTTTGTTATGTTATGGAACTTGTTGGTATGTAAGGACGGGGTCCTGAGGGCCTCGGGTAAGTTTTGGATGCTTAGCGGATCGAATTTGGATTTGGAGGAGGAGTTGAAGCAGTTGGGCTGCTGGTGTGATCGCACCTGCGTGAAAAAGAGCCTTAGGTGCGAGCTCGCGGATGCTAGGAATGATTCGCAGAAGCGAAAATGCATGGACTGTCTAGGTACCGCGGGAGAGAAAAACATCACCGCGAGTGCAAAGACCGTGGGTGCGAAGACCGCAGGTGCGAAAAAATCACCGCGGATGTGAAGACCGCAGGTGCGAAGAAATCACCGCGGTGCAAAAATCCTGGACAGAATATTAAAAACAGAGGGGTTCCGAGTTTTGCTATTTTTAGGCCTTTAAGCACGGTCGTTGGGGAGATTTTGAGAGAGAATTCATAGGAAACTTGAGGTAAGTCACTTGTGATTATTTCTACCCCATAATATTGAATTATCATCGACTAATCCGACTGGATTACATGTTTTTGAGGTGTAAATCGGGGGTTTGAACTTAGGGATTTAAAAATAAGATTTGAAGATTTGGAGGTCGAGTTGAGGTTGGATTTTGATAAAATTAGTATGGTTAGACTCATGGTTGAATGAGCTTTCGGATTTTGTAACTTTTGTCCGGTTCCGAGATGTGGGCCCCGCGGTCGATGTTTGAGCTAATTTCGGATTGTTTTGTTGGAAAATTAGTATTTTCTTATGGAATTAATTCCAATAAATTTTATTGACTGGATCGAATTATTTGTGGCGAGATGCGAGGTGTTTGGAGGTCAAATTCAAGCAAGAAGGGGATTACGGAATATTGGCATAACTTCAAAAAGATAAGTATCATGCCTAACCTCGAGTGAGGGAATTATCCCTTAGGCATTGAGTCTCATGTGGAAATTATGTAATTGAAAACTATGTACGCGAGGTGACGAGTACGTACTTGGTTTATATGTGCAAATTATATCGGTTGAAATTCGTTGACGCCCTTAAATATTAAGTTGGAAAATGTTTGTAACTTATTTGTCATGACTCATTCTTTGTTTGCCGAGGTTGTTTTTATAGGATAAATCGGTGTGATTGTCACTTGACTTTTATGTGAACTCTGTGTTTGTTTGAGTTGCCATTTTTTATGAAAAATACTTTCATTATTGATTTTACCTACAAATAATTAAAATGGAAAATTTAGTTAATAAGATGAATTACTTTTGAGTTCACTTTGTGGAAAATTTGGTATTGAATTATAAATGCCGTGAATCATATTGAGGCAAAATGCTGAATTGTGAAATATTATTCGGTTGAGTTGTTCACTCCCGAACATTTTGTTAAGATGTTATGCACATTATGATCGAGTCATGGCTCGTTATTGTGGAAAAATAATGTGTTGTTGATTTCTGTGGCAAGTTGTAATATTTGAGTACTTGATGTGGAATTTATGATATGTTGTAATAATTGAGCACTTGATGTGCAATTTGTGATATGTTGTAATATTTGAGCACTTGATGTGCAGTTTGTGATATGTTGTAAGATTTGAGCACTTGATGTCCAATTTGTGATATGTTGTAATATTTGGACACTTGAGGTGCAAATTGTATTATGCTGTGATATTTGGGCACTTGAGGTGCAAGTTGTATTATGTTGTGATATTTGGGCACTTGAGGTGCGATTTGTGAAATATTGTGATATTGATACGCATCGGTGAGATAAGGATGGCTTGAAACGCATGGCTAGTAGGGGAACTACTAGAAGTCATGCGGTGATATAAGGTCAGGGTGTTGAAATGCATGAGGTGAGATAAGGATGGCTTGAAACGCATGGCTAGTAGGGGAACTACTAGAAGTCCTGCGGTGATATAAGGTCAGGGTGTTGAAATGCATGCGGTGAAATAAGGGTGGCTTGAAACGTGTGGCTAGTAGGGGAACTACTAGAAGCCATGCGGTGTGATAAGGATGGCTAAAACGCAGAATGCCATTTAAAAAAAAATGATTTCTTTAAAAATTAAATGTGAAGGCTCCCGCGGTGATATAAGAAAATGAGATATTGAGAATTTATTTATAATTTGAGACTACGAGGCGGTACCTCGGGAGTGCCCTATTGATATTTCTTTATTTATGTTCCTGTCTTGGTGATTTTGTTTCATTGAATATGTAAATTCTTGTCTTCTTCCGTGATGTACTAGTTGACTTTAATATCATATGTTTTGTGTTCCTAGTTATATTGTGTTGGCTTTGGCTTTTTAGCGCGTGACCCTAAAGAAGTATATTTCTGGGTTTTCTTACTGATTGTCAATGATTGAGTTGATTTAAATAAAAAGGAATTATTTTTTGTAAAATTAAATAGTTTTACAACCAAACCAGTAGTTTATCTGATGCCTTAATTTAAGTGAAATGTTACTTTCTTCACCCAAATGAATTCTAAAAATAAATTCAATTCTTTGTTGATTTCGTAGTTGATTTAAAATTTTAAACCCACTTTAGTGGAAATAGATTGATCACGTGGATCTTATATACATTGAGGATATTTGGCACGTGAGTTGTTCTTACAGTTGAAAAATGAATTGAGGACACGAGGTGCAGGGAAAACATGATGATTTAATTATGGGCACGAAGTGCCGTGGAAATATGAAAATGGGCTGAGACCCGTATTATTTTTGATTATGAAATGAGGTGTCACATGTTGACATTTTAATTGAAAGAATTATATTCAAAATATTTATTTGGAAGGATTTTATTCAAAAAGAATTATATGAAGGAATTATATGTGGAAGACATTTATTTGAAGGACTTGATTTAATTGGGTGTAATTGTGTTTATTAATAGTTGAGGTATATTAATGCCATTCTCGTTGTTTGTTGTGCATATCACTGGTTATTTTATCCTGCCCTTATTGTTATTATTTCCTAGTATTTTGTATATTATATTTTACAGGTTATTAGACTAGTGAGTGTCTGGACTGTACCTCATCTCTACTCCATTGAGGTTAGTCTTGATACTTACTGGGCACCGCTATGGTGTGCTCACTCTACACTTCTACACATTTTTGTGCAGAGCCAGGTATTGGAGGTATCGAACTTCAGCAGAGTTAAAGCGCGATCGTAAAGATTCAAGGTAGAGCTGCTTGGCCATTGCAGTCCCTTGGAGTCTTTGCATTTCATTGTACTGTTAATTTATAATCAAACAATATTGTATATTCGGTCTTCATGATTATTCCACGTATTCAGTTAGAGTTCATGACTCAGTACTACCAGTCTTGGGAGGTTGTATATTGTGTAAAACAAATGGCTTCAAAAGATAATTATAATCGACTTACCTAGTCTTAGAGACTAGATACCATCACGATGCTTGTGGTGGGATTTTGGGTCGTGACAAGTTCGTATCAGAGCTCTAGGTTCATAGGTTCTACGAGTCACGAACGAGTTTAGTAGAGTCTTGTGGATCGGTACGGAGACGTCTATAGTTATCTTCGAGAGGCTACAGAGCTAGTAGGAAAATTTTTCACTTCTTTCATTCCTAATCGTGCGACATTATTCAGCTTGAAGCATATATCTTATGTTCTTTTGCATCCGCTCATGTATGAAATTGTGCACTTGGTATCAACTATGCGTCAACAGTTCGTGATACTATAGAGGGGTTATAAGAGAGCCAGGGTTGCTCAACCATTATTACAACATGTCGTCGAGATAGAGGATGCGGAAGTATTGAGAGATCATTCAGTTGTGTACATTGGGGTGCAGCAGGTTCTGATATCTGGTTGATAAGTATAATATTAAGAAGGTTTAATTAATTGCCTAATCATCATAAATTGTGGTAGGGTCACGAGGTGGATGTAGATCTGAAATAGCTAGTGGTATTAAAGACTATGTAGTTCGTAAGGGATTTCTATTTAGCGAAGGGTACGTACGCAACCAAGGCACTAGAGGAAGCGAGTTTAACTNTGTGTAAAACAAATGGCTTCAAAAGATAATTATAATCGACTTACCTAGTCTTAGAGACTAGATACCATCACGATGCTTGTGGTGGGATTTTGGGTCGTGACAAGTTCGTATCAGAGCTCTAGGTTCATAGGTTCTACGAGTCACGAACGAGTTTAGTAGAGTCTTGTGGATCGGTACGGAGACGTCTATAGTTATCTTCGAGAGGCTACAGAGCTAGTAGGAAAATTTTTCACTTCTTTCATTCCTAATCGTGCGACATTATTCAGCTTGAAGCATATATCTTATGTTCTTTTGCATCCGCTCATGTATGAAATTGTGCACTTGGTATCAACTATGCGTCAACAGTTCGTGATACTATAGAGGGGTTATAAGAGAGCCAGGGTTGCTCAACCATTATTACAACATGTCGTCGAGATAGAGGATGCGGAAGTATTGAGAGATCATTCAGTTGTGTACATTGGGGTGCAGCAGGTTCTGATATCTGGTTGATAAGTATAATATTAAGAAGGTTTAATTAATTGCCTAATCATCATAAATTGTGGTAGGGTCACGAGGTGGATGTAGATCTGAAATAGCTAGTGGTATTAAAGACTATGTAGTTCGTAAGGGATTTCTATTTAGCGAAGGGTACGTACACAACCAAGTCACTAGAGGAAGCGAGTTTAACTTTCATGAGGATGACATGCGCCAAATAAATGGTTTGAAATGTCTTGTGACCGGAGTCATGCGAGCGGTGAAGGTTAGTATTGTGGATCATCAGAATGTGCCTTATGGCTTCACGCCAAGTGAGGGAAGTCCACTATCAACGATCCGATTGTGAGGGTCATGTGTTATATTAGTTTTGGCCTAAGATGTATTTATGTGGTATTGAAAGGTTCTCTGAAATTTGTATATGCTTAAAAGCTGAGATTGGTATGGGATGATGCTGGGACTTGTGGTATTCCCACTTCCTTAATAATTCTACATTTCAGTACCAGCGAGGTCACAGAAATAATTTCAGAATACTCGGGCTGCTACAGTAAGTTCTTTTAATGCACCACCGGTACGGGGTTCCTATAATAGTTATTCAAATTATCCGGCAGAGACTTAGTATAAGAAGTCGAACCCGTAAAAGGGTTGTTATCATTGTGATTGTACTAGACACATCAAGAGGAATATCCCAGACTTGGAAGAGATGGATTTCATCAGAATAGTTAGGCTACGAGCTTTATTCCAGTTAATACTCCACGTGGACAGTCAGCTAGAGGTGGAGGACATGCGGGTAGTGGACACCTAAGAGGTGGAGACCCGACCCGTTGATATAATCGCTATGATTTGGATGAGGCCAATATACTAGATGGTGATGTTACAGGTACGATCCTAATTTTTGTTATAAAAGGATATTGTTTCCTTAATTTGATTCGGTTTTGAGTATTGATGTGAGTTTTCCTATTATGCTCCGCTTATGGGTGAGTTTCGTAATTTCGTGACCCACTTATATGTTTATCCATGTTGGGAGATTTGAAGATGTGAGCCTGTGTCTATTATTTTTATTTTTGGACACCATTGAAGGCTATAAGTCCAAAAGTAATTTTTATTTTTTATTACAGTGGGTTTAATGTGTCTCGAAATAATTGATTCCAACTTTATGAATTATATTCCCTACCGGTATAAGGGTTCGTTATGTGTTATGAAACAAAACATGTTTAGGAAAATTTGTTGAAAGGAAGAAAGAAAGGAAATTGAAATTTCAGTTGGCACAATGTGTAAAACACTTGTGATTCGGAGTTAAGGACGAGGTCCTTGTGGTAAAATATTTATGAGTTTAAAATTCTCCCTTTATGAAATTTAATTTGTACAATAATATTAATAGGGAGTCATGCCTGTTAGGATTATTTGATAATTCTTGTATATTTTTTGTTCATATTCAACCATTTTCATGTTGTAAACATTGAGTTCTAGCCTATGAGGTGAGTGCCCAGGTGACGTTAAATGTGACTCATTAATCCGAGTAAGTAATCATGAGGTCTTCATGCCTCGCATTCTGTTGTCAGTGTTGTAAAAATTCAAAACGAGGTGGTGGTTAAAATGAGATTAAATGATGATGCAAGAATTAATTATGAACAGTTTTTAAGACCAGAGATGTGGTGATGAGCATACATATGATGTGCTTCATGTCCTAATAACATTATGATAATGCAATGCTGAGATTAGTGTTATTTATATATACCTTGTGGCGTTTTGTTGGGTTGCGGATGTGTTGTACGAGTTATTTTGGTGTTACTTTGGCAGGTGGTTAGGCCCAATTACAGGGGAGACTCTGCCGAAAATTTTTAAAATATTTGGGAGTTAGAAATAATTTGGGGGATTGAGATGTGCGAAAGAAGAGATAAGTTATGTTGTGTGTTTGAGGCCGAATGCTCCTATGCGGGGATAAATGAAATACGCCAAAATATTTTTTTTTTTCACGTACTTCGACACTATCACTGATTGTTTTATCACGCCCTTATAGTTATTGTTTCCTAGTATTTTGTATATTATATTGCACAGGTTATTAAACTAGTGAGTCTCTTGATGGTACCTCGTCTCTACTCCATTGAGGTTAGTCTTGATACTTACTGGGCACCGCTATGGTGTGCTCACTCTACACTTCTGCACATTTTTGTGCAGAGCCAGGTATTGGAAGTATCGGACTTGAGCAGAGTTAAAGCGCGATCGTAAAGATTCAAGGTAGAGCTGCTTGGTCGTCGCAGTCCCTTGGAGGCTTTTCATTTCATTGTACTGTTAGTTTGTAATCAAACAGTATTATATATTCGGTCTTCGTGATTATTCAATGTATTCAATTAGAGTTCGTGACTCAGTACTACCAGTCTTGAGAGGTTGTATATTGTGATTATTTTCGCTGTTGGTTTATAAAAACAATGGCTTGAAAAGGTAATTGTAATCGGCTTACCTAGTCTTAGAGACTAGGTGCCATCAAGACGCTTGTGGTGGGATTTTGGGTCGTGATACTGCTCCTCAACTATTGTTCTGATAGGTGCTTTAGTCACAGCACGTGCCCTTCCTCGATCTATACCTCGGCCTCTACCTCGGCCCCGGCCTCTTGCAGCCATAGCTGTATGTACGAATGCCTGCTCAGCTAACCAGTAGCACATGTCCTCACCATCTGTGAGAGAATGGAGATACAAAGGTTCAAATTCCAAATTCAATAAATTCCGCACGACAAGAATGAAAGAAATAGAAATTTCCTAACAGTTCTGTAGCCTCTCGAAGATAAGTACAAACGTCTCCGTACCGATCCGCAAGACTCTACTAGACTCGTTTGTGACTTGTAGAACCTATAAACCTAGAGCTCTGATACCAACTTGTCACGACCCAAAATCCCACCACAAGCATCGTGATGGCACCTAGTCTTTAAGACTAGGTAAGCCGATTATAATTACCTTTTGAAGCCATTTTGTTTATAAACCAACAGCGGAAATAATCACAATATATAACCTCCCAAGACTGGTAGTACTGAGCCACGAACTCTAATTGAATACATTGAATAATCACGAAGACCGAATATACAATACTGTTTGACAAATTAACAGTACAATGAAATGAAAAGCCTCCAAGGGACTGCGACGACCAAGCAGCTCTCTACCTTGAATCTTTACGATCGCGCTTTAACTCTGCACAAGTCTGATCTCTCCAATACCTGGCTCTGCACAAAAATGTGCAGAAGTGTAGAGTGAGCGCACCACAGCGGTGCCCAGTAAGTATCAAGACTAACCTCAATAGAGTAGAGACGAGGTACAGTCAAGACACTCACTAGTCTAAAACCTGTGCAATATAATATTCAAAATAATAGGAAACAAATAACAATAGGACAACATGGAACAACCAGTGATATGCACATCAGACAAAAAGAATACCATTAATATCACTTCAACAATTAATAAACACAAGTACACCCAATTAAATCAAGTCATTCAAATAAATGTCTTTCACATATAATTCTTCCAGATAAATCTCTTTCAAATATAATTTTCTCAAATAATTATTTTTTAAATATAATTCTTTCAATAAATCTTTTCAAATATAATTTTCTCAAATAAATATCTTTCAAATAAAACCCTTTCATATAATACTTTTAAGTAAAAATCCTTTCGAACAAATATTTTGAATATAATTCTTTCAATTAAAAAGTCACCATGTGACACCTCATTTCATGATCATAAAAATACGGGTCTCAACCCATTTTCATATTTCCACGGCACCTCGTGCCCATAATTAAATTTTCATATTTCCCCGGCACCTCGTGCCCTCATTTCATATCACAACTGCATGGACAATTCACGTGCCAATTATCATTATCATTTCATCATAGCACCCCGCGCCCATATTATATATCATAACTGTACGGATAATTCACGTGCCAAATATTCTCATTATTTACTCACGACACCTCGTGCCCGCATTTTATTTTATAATCTGCATGGCAATGGCCGCATGCTCCCAATTTCAACATAAATCAGATTGATATCAATTTACCAGCAACAAGATAAATTGCACAAGGTATAAAAATAAACACAAGCAAATCACAATATCACATGAAAATAATCAACACCACAACCCCACATCATCACATATCGTCCCTGACAATAGCCACTCTTATCGCTCCTATTGCCACCCTTATCACTCCTACAACCACCATTATCGCTCCGCCTAGATAATATCAATAGCCACCCTTATCGCTCCTATTGCCACCCTTATCGCTCCTATTGCCACCCTTATCACTCCTACAACCACCATTATCGCTCCGCCTAGATAATATCAATAGCCACCCTTATCGCTCTGCCCAGACAATATTCCAACAAACACAACAACAGTGAAATGCCACCCTTATAACCACATAATATCAATGGTGAAATGCCACCCACATCTCCCCAAAATAACAACTCACACAACATAATAATTTACACGGGAAATTATCACAGCAACATAACAAAAAATCAATTCATATCACAATTTTTCCAATGGCCACAACCAAATTCCAAAGCTACAACCAAGTCAATTAATTTCACAACAAATAGCCAAAAGCTCCACACAATATGTACAACACCCAAAAACAATCAATAGAGATAGAAATTACTCAACATAAAGTAAAGTCTTCATTTAATGAAAATTTAGATAATTATATTAACTTATTATTAAGCTCGCTTAAATTAATTATTTGCATAGGAAGATTCATAATAGAATTAATTTCCAAGAAATATTAAATCAACAATACTCACGAAATTTTCATAAATATTTCAAGCAACAATCACATCAAATTATCATATAAAAACAAATTCAACCATAAGGATTTAGGCATGGCAAATATTTAATAATTTTCCACAATTTTCTAATTTACTACACAATAATGCCTAAGACTTTAATTCAATGAATTTTGCACATATAAGCCTGAGTACGTACTCGTCACCTCGCGTACACGGCTTTTCACATTTCACAAATGGCACATAAGACTCAATGCTTAAGGGGTAATTCTGTCGCTCGAGGTTAAACAAGACACTTACCTTTTTGAAGTTAGGCCGATATTCCAAACTAGCCTTCTTGCTTGAATTGGCCTCCGGACAGCTCAAATCTATCCAAATTAATTATATAACTTCAATAAAATTCATCGGAAACAATTTCGGATAATAATACGTCGACTAAAAATTTAATTCCAAAAAGTCAACAAAAGTCAACGCGGGGCCCGCCCCTCGATCCCGACATAATTTTCATGAAATCCGAACACCCATTCTGATATGAGTTCAACCATACTATTTTGATCGAATTCCAATAACAACTCGACCTCCAAATCTTAAATTTTGTTTTTGGAAGATTTTGTAAAAATCTTGATTTCTTCTATTTAAATCCGAATTAAATGATGCATATAATCATAGATTTATGAAATATAATCACTTTAGGATATAGAACACTTACCCCAACCAAACTTGTGAAGCATCCCTCCAGAATCGCCCAAATCCAAGCTCCAAAAATCCCAAAACGAAAATGGCGAAATGACCATTTTTGGTCCTTAACATTCTGCCTAGTTTCGCACCTGCGTGCTCGCTTTTGTGAGCGAATTCTCGCTTATGCGAAGGCCACTGCCTAGTCGACCATCGCATTTGCGGAAGCTTTTCCTCTTCTGCAGGAATTGCTTTTGTGATGCCTCACGCGCACCTGCAATGCCCCTCTGCTTCTGCGCCTTCTCTGCCCGCTTCTGCGCTTCCCCAGGTGCGGGATTTTCTTCGCACCTGCGACCACTACCATACCCTTCCATCTTCGCTTTTGCAACTTAAATCTTGCATTTGCGATGTCGCATCTGCGATCAATTTCATCGCAGATGCGATGAAACCAGTGGTAGATTTCCAACAGCCCTTCAAGTCCAATGTTTGGTGCGTTTAACCATCCGAAATTCGCCCGAGGCCCCCGGGACCTCAACCAATTATACCAACATGTCCAAAAATACAATACAAACTTAGTCGAGCTTCAAACCACCTCAAACAACGCTGAAATTATGAATGGCGCATCGAATCGAATTATGAGTTTTCAAATCTTTCAACTTCTATATTTCGCGCCGAAATGTATCAAATCAATTCGGAATGACTTCAAATTTTGCACACAAGTCATAATTGCCGTAATGGAGCTATTCCCATTTCCGGAATCAAAATCCGACCTCGTTATCAAAATTTCACCCTTCGGTCGGACTTTTCCAAAATCTTATATTTTCCAACTTTTGCCAAAATGTGTCGAATTGTCCTACGGACTTCCGAATCTAAATCCGAACTTACGACTAAGTCTGAAATCATCATAGAAACTATTGTTATTATCGAAATTCCATTCCGGGGTCGTTTGCTCAAAAGTCAACTCCCCGGTCAACTCTTTCCATTTAAGCTTCAAAATGAGAATTTTTCTTTACATTAAAGTCCGAATATTCCGAAAACTAAACTCGGCCACACACGCGGGTCATAATACATATTGTGAAGCTTCTCGAGACTTTAAGTCACTGAAAGGGGCTTAATTTCTTAAAACGACAAGTCGGGTCATTACAAAATCGCCTTCTACTGAGTTCCAAATTAGATTTTGAGTTATGAACTCAAACCCCCGTTTTTGGGACTTTTAATTCTGCCCAGATAGGCCTTCTTTGCGTTTGCGAAGGCCAAAAAATCGCTGCCTCAGTTTCTTCATCGCGTTCGCGTTACAAGCGTCGCGTTTGCCAAGGCCTGCCATGCATATCATTGCGTTCGCGTTCAAGCTCTCGCATTTGCGATGCACTCAGGTCCTACTGGTTCGCGTTCACGATTGAAGCTTCGCGTTCGTGAAGGCTGATGACTCCAGACCCAGTCCCTTCCTTCCTTCTAAGCGTTCGCGACTGGCCCCTCGCGTTCTCATAGGTTCTTCAGGCATACCTTCGCGTTCGCGAAGGCTAAATTTCAGCAACCTCAAAACTCTTCTTCGCGTTCGCCAGATACCGATACAGCAGTTCCGAAACTCTTCTTCGCGTTCTGCTAAATCAGATACCAAATACAACAGTTCCAAAACAGCCCGAAATGATCCGAAACCACCCTGAAACACACCCGAGGCCCCCAGGACTTTAACCAAATACACCAACAAGTCCTAAAACATCATACGAACTTAGTCGAATTCTCAAATCACCTCAAACAATATCAAAACAACGAATCACACCCCAAATCAAAATCTATGAACTTTGAACTTTCAAATTTTATAACTTGTGCCGAAACACGTCAAATCAATCCGGAATGACTTCAAATTTTGCAAGCAAGTCCCAAATAACATAATAGAGTTGTTCCAACTCTTGGAATCGCATTCCAACCCGATATCAAAAAGTCAACCCCCCGGTCAAACTTTCCCAAAATTCGACTTTCGCCATTTCAAGCCTAAATTGGCTACAGACCTCAGATTCACAGTTCGGACAAGCTCCTAAGTCCAAAGCCACCCAACGGAGCTAACGGAACCGACAGAACTCTATTCTGGATTCTCCTTCATAGAGTTTTGACTACGGTAAAAAATCCTAAGGCTTAAGCTTCTATCTTAGGGACTAAGTGTCCCAAATCTCTCTAAATCATCCGTAAATCAAACTCAACCACATACGCGGGTCATAATACATATTGTGAGGCTGCTCGAGACCTTAAGTCACTGAATGGGGTGTAAATTCCTAAAACGACAAGTCGGGTCGTTACAATGATGTCATGCCATATTGTGAGTGTTAATGCACGAAGGGTGATGTCGTGCCATATTGTGAGTATAAAAGCACGAAGAGTGATGTCGTGCCATGATATGAGAGTTAATGCACAAAGGGCCATTCCATGCCATTTCTATTGATTGTATAGTGACAATTAGAATAAAAGCACGAAGGGTGATGCCGTGCATTTTTCCTTTACTGTTTTCACTATCTTGTTGATTCATGGTATATTGACTGCTCCGTTTATCATTCTGTTGTAGTTCTTTATCTCGTATTCCCCTCAGTATGTTTCCCTCCTGATATTTCCTGTTTAGTTCTTCATTTATGTTATTTGTATATACACTGTTAAATTGTACAGGTTGATTTGTAGGTGCCTTGCCTTAGCCTCATCACTACTTCGTCGAGGTTAGGCTCGACACTTACCGGTACATGGGGTCGGTTGTTGTCACGACCCAAATTATCCCTCCTTAAGGTGACGTGATGGCACCTAGTCTTTACGACTAGGTAAGCCTAATATTTTGAAAAACATAAAGAAAACACAACATTTTAAAGATAAAAAGCATATTATAAATAGCCAAAGTAGCTAAACTCGACATATACAAAATAATTTACCAAGACTCGGAATATCACTAAGTCACAAGCTGCTATAATCTATGTAGCTCTATACAAAAGTCTGAAGATAATAAAGAAAGTCTCTAGGTGAGGGAGTAGATGGGGACTCTGAAGATCTGCGGACACAAGCAGAAGTACCTTGAAGTCTCCTAGAATTAGCAGCACACGCTAACCCCAAGGCTGATAGCTCGTACCTGGATCTGCACACGAAAACATGAGCAAGAAAGGGCATGAGTACACCACAATGGTACCCAGTAAGTGCCAAACCTAACCTCGGTCGAGTAGTGACGAGGTTAGGTCAAGGACCTACCGGAGTAAATATAATAAATTAAATAGTAAAAGATATAAGTAAAATGTACGGTAACAAAGTTAAAGAAATTCTCAAAGGCATTTGACAGTTAAGGGAGCCCTCGGCTCAGAACAAGGTAAACACAGTGGGAAATCTCTCGGGATACCATCCCGTAGTTTCAAATGAATATGCAGTACAGGGGGATCTCCCGGAATATGTCCATAGTCCCAAAGTAAATATGCAGTGCTGGGGGATCTCCCGGAATACGTCCGTAGTCCCAAAGTAAATATGCAGTACATGGGAGGGAGGATCTCCTGGAATACGTCTGTAGTCCCAAAGTAAATATGCAGTACAGGGGGATATCCCGGAATACGTCTGTAGTCCCAATTTAAATATGCAACGCAAGATGAAATGGCAGGTATGGCATCGAGTTATACAATTTATAATGGACGCAGATAAGGAAAATAAGGGCTTAACTAAACATGACGCACAAAATGTCATTTAGCCAGTTAAAACACTAAGTATGGCATCGAGTTATACAGTTTATACTGGACACAGATAAGGAAAATAAGGAATTAACTAAACATGACGCACAAAATATCATTTAGGAAGTCAAAACACGTAAGCATACTTCTCTAGTCTGAGTTTAAAAATTAAACGTATCAGTGCAATTTAATAAGGAAAAATAATTTGTGATTTAGAAAGGACAAACGGTTTTTTTTTTAAATAATAGCCCGTGTACATACTCGTCACCTCACGTACACGGCACCCACACATCAATTAATATCAAACACCTTAAGGGAAAAGTTACCAACACAAGGTTGGGTAAGCCACTTACCTCGAACCGCTCAAATCAACTCGATATCACGTTTTTGCTACGAGTATCCGACTCCAAATGGCCCGAATATATTCAAATTAGTAAAATACCATCAATACGCGCTAATGGAATGAATCCCACAAGAAAAACTTCAAAATTAGGCGAAAACCCGAAATTGGCTCAAATCCGGCCCCCGGGCCCACGTCTCGAAACCCGACAAAATTTATCAAACTAGAAAGCTCATTCCCTCACGAGTCTAACCATATCAAATTTACTAAAATCCGACACCAAATGGTCCTCCAATCCACAATTCAAACTTCCAAATCTCTAGCCTCCAACTTCCAATTTCCACCTTAAATACACATTAATTAGGAGGGAAAATACATGGCAAGGCAATATTAATGACCAAAAATAAGCACAAGGAACTTACCTTAAGAAATGCCTCGAAAATGCTCTCAAAAATCGCCCTAACCCGAGTTTGCAATGTCCAAAATGACAAAAATCGTGAAGCCCTTCGGTTTTAATCACTGCCCAGGTATTTCCGCACCAGCGGAACCTGGGCTCGCACCTGTGCGTGCGCTTGTGCGGAAAACGTACGCATCTGCACAATTCACTTTCCCCCTCTGCCTTCGCACATGCGACGAAAGGGCCGCACCTGCGCGCGCGTGCCTGCGGACATCCCTTCTACTTCTGCGCATCTTTCCCATTTGCGAACAGCCTTGCGCATTTGTGGGCATCGCAGATGCGGAACTTCCTCGCACCTGCGACCCCAGGCCAACTACGACTTCTCGCACCTACGCCTCCATCTTCGCATGTGCGGCTCGCGCACCTGCGATCTATTTTCCGCAGGTGCGAAACACCAGAACCAGCAAAGGCACCAGATTTTCCTAAGTCCAAATTTTCTTCCCATTAAGCATCTGAAACACACCCGAGGCCCCCAGGACCTCCACCAAACATACCAACCACTCCTAATACAACCTACGAACTTAGTCGAGCCTTTAAACGACATCGAACAATACCAAAATCATGAATTAAGCCCGGATTCAAGCCTAAGAATTTAAAAATCTTCCAAATTCTACAAACGACGCCGAACCACATCAAATCTAGTCTGAATGACCTCACATTTTACACATAGGTCACAAATGACATTACGAACCTACAACCACTTTCAGAATTCCATTCCGAGCTCGATATCAAAATTTCCACTATCGGCCGAAAACGCCGAAAAACTAACTTTCGTCAATTCAAGCCTAAATCTACTACAGACCTCCAAAACACATTCCGGACGCGCTCCTAACCCCAAAATCACTCAACGGAGCTAACGGAGTCGACAAAATTCCATTCCCGATCTGTCTTTATACAGTTCCAACTACGGTCCAAACTTTAAGGCTTAAACTCACAACTAGGGACTAAGTATCCCAAAACTCCCCGAATTCCATAACCAAACACTCCGGCAAATCCCAAAAGCAGACACAAATATGGGGAAAACAAATATTAGGGGATCGGGGATCAAATTCGCAAAACGACCGGCCGGGTCATTACAGTTGTACTGATACTGCACTCTGCACTTTCTGTGCAGACTTTGATACCAGCTCAGGTTGATCGAGATTTTGCTATTGGTCCGTTGTCCGGAGACTCAAGGTAGATCTGTCGGCGTTCATAGACCTTGAAATCCCCGTTTACTTCTTATGTCACTGTTGTTTTCTTTCATTCAGACAGTTATATTTCTTCCAGACTATTACTTGTAGTACATTCTAGAATGCTCGTGAATTGTGACTCCAGATCCGGGTGGTAGTAATTAATACAGTTTTATAAAATTCCGCACCTCTTATATTTCATCTTAGTTAATTATTGTATTTACTGAATGGAAATAAGGAATTGGTTTAACGATTTTCTAACGTTGGCTTGCCTAACAAGTGAAATGTTAGGCGCCATCACGGTCCCATCAGTGAAACATTTCGGGTCATGACACCTAGCCTTTGTAGGGATATTACCCTCAAAGAAGTCTTCTTCATAAGGAAGATTTACAATATGTTTTTTCATGTTCCAAAATTGATTCGGATGATCACCACAAATTTGTAAGGAAAACTGATTTTTTAATAAATCAATTTTGTTAATAAGCTTAGGATTCTTTAAATCTTGTTCAATAGTAAGAGAACAAATTTCATTTTTCAAATAATCAATTTGTTGAACTCTAGTAGAAATATTTTTGGAAATAATTTCATTTAAAAATATTTGAATAGGTTGAGTTATAAACTCAAAAGTAATTTTTTTATTATTAAAAGTTCCTGTAAAACTTTTTGAATCTCAATTTTTAAGAGGAATAATATTATGAAAGAAAGTTACCCCTAATATAACATCTTGATGGATATCTTTTACCAAAATAAAACTTTCAGGAATGCAAACATTATTTTGGAAAATATAAGCTTTTGGTAATTTATAAGTAATACCCATTTGTCCACCACTAGCATTTTTTAATCTGTGCGTGGTGTTATGAAAATATCTAGAAGGTATTACTCCTTCCTTTATACAACTTAAATAAGCTCCACTATCAAATAAAGAAGTAAACTCTTTTTTAAAATTATAATATATTAAAAGAGTTACCTTTATAAGGAATATTTGAGTAGTAAAATAATGGAATTTTTGCAAAAATTCATCTTCTGCATAATTAATAGCTCCTAGTAATTTATCAGCTGACGGTTCTTCTTCGTCTACTTTTTTAGTAATATCTACACCGAATTCTTCTTCTTTGAGTTCAGAGTTTTCTAATCTAAAAACTCTTTTATCTAAGGCTATATTATAAGCCTTGAGTTTCCATTTCAGGGACTAAGTGTCCCAAATATCTCTGAATCATCCATAAATGAAACTCGATCACACACGCGGGTCATAATACATATTGCGAGGTCGCTCGAGACCTTAAGTCACTAAACCAGGCGTAAATTCTTAAAACGACAAGTCAGGTCGATACATTCTCCACCTTTTAAACAAACGTTCATCCTCGAACGTTGTAAGAATTATTCGGAGCTTACCGAATTGATAATTTTACTTTCACACATAAACTCATGGTTGATTCCACGTTACCGCATTTGAGATAAGCCCGACAAAATCATCTCACTTGAGATTATTTCTTTTATCCATATTTGTAAAATTTAAGGCCAATTTTCTTACGCTCCAATATTTGCAAAAGGCCTGATTTCTCACAACAACGCACAGTATTAGTCTCAACTGGCTATAGCAACTCGTGCCTATGCACACATCAATTTTCTCGATAGTGTTGAAGTACTTCAAAAAAAAAACTTTTTCTGAGGTTTTTCATTCTCCCCTGCTTAGGATCATTTTCCCTTAAACAGATAACATAATTTGTCTCTTCTTTTGCAATTCTCAATCCTTCAAATTTTACTAACTCCCAAATATTTCAGAAATTTCAGCAGAGTCTCCCCTGTAATAGGGCCTATTCACCTGCCAGAGTAACACCCCAACAACCCTTAACAACATATCCACAACCCAACGAAATACCACAGGTATATATCAATAACATTAATCTCAGAATTCTCTTATCATAATGATAACAGAACATGAAGCACATCATATGTATGCTCATCACCACATCTCTGGTCTTAAAAGCTGTTCATAATTAATTCCAACATCATCAATTAATCGCATATTAACCATCACCTCATTTTGAATTTTCACAACACTGACAACAGAACGTGAGGCATGAAGACCTCATGATTACTTACTCGGATTAGTGAGTCACATTTAACGTTACCTGGGCACTCACCTCATAGGCTAAAACTCAATATTTACAGCACAAAAATGGATGAATATGAACAGAAAATATACAAGCATTATCAAATAAGCCTAACAGGCATGACTCCCTATTAATATTATTGCACAAATAAATTTCACAAAGGGAAATTTTAAACTCATAAATATTTCACCACAAGGACCTCGTCCTTACATAACTTCCATCGCGGCTTGCAGCCCGGTTTAAATATTTCACATCATATATAAAATTCGAGGATCTCGTCCTCAACTCCGAATCACAAGTATTTTTGCACATTGTGCCAACTAAAATTTTCGATTTCCTTTCTTTCTTCTTTTCAATATATTTCATAAACAATTTTTACAACATATAATGAACCCTCCTACCGGTAGGGCATATAATTCATAAAACAAATTGGAATCAATTTTTTCGAAACACATTAAACCCACTGTAGTGAATAATAAAAATTACTTTTTGGCTTATAGCCCTCAATCGTGTACCAAATATAAAATGATATAAAATGACATACACTGCTAACATATTTAAATCTCCCCACAGGGATAAACATATAAGTGGGTCACAAATTTGAGAAGCTCACCCATAAGTGGAGCATAATAGGAGGACTCACCTCAATATTCATAACTGAATCAAATTAAGGAAAATATTCTTTTATAATAAAATCATGATCGTACCTATAACAACACCATCTCGTGTATTGGCCTCAGCCAAAACACAACGATTATATCAATGGGTCGGGCCTCCACCTCTTAGGCGCCCACTACCCGTCTGTCTTCCACCTCTAGCTAACTGTGCACGTGGAGTATCAACTGGAATAAAGCTTGTAGCTGGAGTGTTCTGATAAAATCCACCCCTCCCAAGTCTGGAACAATCTCTCATGATATGCCTAGTATCACCACAATCATAACAACCCCTCTGAGGTCGCGGCTGCTCGTAGTGAGTCTGTGCCGGATAACTGGAATAACCACTGTGAGAATCTCGTATCGGTGGTGCACTATAAACTGGAGCACTCCGAGTAATATGATGTGTGGAATGATATGAACGATTTCTCGAGCCTCCGCTATAATGTGTTCTATCTGAAGAGTAAAACCCACTGAATCCTCCAGATCTGCGAGACTTTTTGGCCTCCTTAGACTCCCTTTCCTCTTCTAAAACACCCTCAATCTTCCTTGCAATCTTCACTACTTTTTGAAATGGAGCATCAGTTTGCAACTCTCTAGCCATGCATATTTTAATATCATAATCGAACCCCTCAATGAATCTGCGGACCCGTTCTCTGATTCTCGGAACTAAGATAGGTGCATGACGGGCTAACTCACTAAACCTGATAGCATATTCTGACACTGCATAGTACGCTGACGCAACCATTCAAACTCTGTGCGCCACGCATCTCTGAGAGTCTGGGGAACAAACTCTTTCAAGAACATTTCTGAACATTGAGCCCAAGTTGGTGGTGTCTACCTTCTTCATCGATTTGCCACCACCGATACGCCGCGCCTGACAGTTGAAATGTAGTAAAGGCAACTCCGCTCACTTCCACAATACCCATGGTGCAGAGAATACGATGACAATTTTTTAGAAATCCTTGGGCATCCTCTGTAGCTGTTCCACTGAAAGTAGGTGGACTATACCTCTTAAACCTTTCAAGTCTCTTTTGTTCTTCTTCTGATGCCTCTCGCCTGACCTCAGGCCGAACCAGAATAACAGGTTGTACCGGTACTACACCCGGAACCTGACCAACGAGAACCTGTTGCTTTGGAGTTGTGGTAGGAGTCTGAGCTACTCCCCCAATATGCGGAATGTTTGGTGCAACAGAATCAATCCCTCCTGATTTAATGTACCAAACATACTCAGGAACTATGCTAAAGTCGACTGAAGTCCGGGGGTAACAACAAGTGCTTTTGATACCTGTCCCCAAACTGGAGCTAGTAGTGGCTCCTCAACTGTTATTCTGATAGGTGCTCTAGTCGCAACACGTGCCCTGCCTCGACCTCGACATCGACCTCGGCCCCGGCCTCTTGCAGCCCTAACAGTATGAGCGGATGCCTGCTCAGCTAACCCGGTAGCATATGTCCTCACCATCTGCGAGATAATAGATATACAAAGGCTCAAATTCCAAATTCAACAAATTTTGCATGATAGGAATGAAAGAAATGGAAATTTCCTAGCAGTCCTGTAGCATCTCGAAGATAAGTACAGACGTCTCCATACCGATCCGCAAGACTCTACTAGACTCGTTCGTGACTCGTAGAACCTATGAACCTAGAGCTCTGATACCAACTTGTCACGACCCAAAATCCCACCACAGGCGTCGTGATGGCACCTAGTCTCTAAGACTAGGTAAGCTGATTTCTATTACATTTTGAAGCCATTTGTTTTAAATTTAAATCTAACAGCGTAAATAATTACAATACACAACCTCTCAAGACTGGTAGTACTAAGTCACGAACTCTAACTGAATACATAGAATGGTCACGAGGACCGAATATACAATACTATTTGATTACAAGTTAACAGTACAATGAAATGAAAAGACTCCAAGGGACTGCGACGACCAAGCAGCTCTACCTTGAATCCTTACGATCCCGCTTTAACTCTGCTCAAGTCCATTATCTTCAATACCTGGCTCTGCCCAAAATGTGCAGAAGTGTAGAGTGAGCACACCACAGCAGTGCCCAGTAAGTATCAAGACTAACCTCAATGGAGTAGAGACGAGGTACAGTCCAGACACTCACTACTCTAATAACCTGTGCAATATGATATATACAATAATAGGAAATAAATAATAATAATAATAATAATAATAATAATAATAATAATAATAAAGGCAGGATAAAACAACCAGTGATATGCACAAGAGACAACAAGAATACCATTAATATCACTCAATAATTAATAAGCACAATTACACCTAATTAAATCAAGCCCTTCAAATAAATGTCTTTCACATAGTTCTTCAAGATAACTCTCTTTCAAATATAATTTTCTCAAATAATTATTTTTCAAATATAATTCTTTCAATAAATCTTTTCAAATACAATTTCCTCAAATAAATATCTTTCAAAAATAAAATTCTTTTATATAATACTTTCTAAGTAAAAATCCCCCCAAATAAATATTTTGAATATATTTCTTTCAATTAACAAGTCACCGTGTGACACCTCACTTCAAAATTATCAAAATACGGGTCTCAGCCCATTTTTATATTTCCACGGCACCTCGTGCCCATAATTAAATCATCATATTTGCCCGGCACCTCGTGCCCTCATTTCATATCACAACTACACGGATAATTCACGGGCCAAATATCATTATCATTTTATCACAACACCTCGTGCCCATATTTCATTTTATAAAACACCTGGCAATAGCCACAGGCTCCCAATTTTAACATAAATCAGATTATTATCAATTTACTAACAACAAGACAAGTTGCACAAGGTATAAAAATAAACACAAGAAAATCACAACATCACATGAAAATTGTCAACACCACAATTCCACATCATCACATATCGTCCCTGACAATAGCCACCCTTATCGCTCCGCCCAGACAATATCAATAGCCACCCTTATCGCTCCTATTGCCACCCTTATCGCTCCTTTAGCCACCCCTATCGCTCCGAAAAGACATTATCAATAGCCAACAAACACAACAGTGAAATGCCACCCTTATAACTACATAATATCAACGGTGAAATACCACCCTTATCTCCCCAAATAACAACTCACACAACACAACAATTTACACGAGAAATTATCACAACAACATAACAAAAATCAATTCATATCACAATTTACCTAATGGAAACAACCAAATTTCAAAGCTACAACCAAGTCAATTAATTTCACAACAAATATTCAAAAACTCCACACAATGTGTACAACACCGAAAAACAATCAATATAGATAGAAATTACTCAACATAAAGCAAATACTTCGTTTAAATTCAATTTTGCAATAATTATATAAACACCTCTTCTTAAACTCATTTAATTAATTATTTGCAGAAGAAAAATCCATAATAAAATTTAATTACAATAATTATCAAACCCACAAATTCACAAAATTTCATAAATAATCAAACAACAATCACATCACATTGTCATATAACAACAGAGTCGACAACAAGGATTTAGGCATGACAAGTAGATGATTAAATATATGCCAACAATTGTCCAATTTACTACACAATATGATCAAGACTTTAACTCAATAAAATTTGCACATATAAACCAAGTACGTATTCGTCACCTCGCGTACATGGTTTTCAATTACACAAATGACACATAAGACTCAATGCCTAAAAGGTAATTCCCCCACTCGGGGTTAAGCAAGATACTTACCTCTTTGAAGTTATGCTGATATTCCAAAATCGCCTTCTTGCTTGAATTGACCTCCGGGCCGTTCAAATATATCCAAATTAATTCTATAACTTCATTAAAAGTTATCAAAAATAATTCCGGATAAAAATATGTCGACTTAAAAATTTATTCCAAAAAGTCAACAAATGTCAATGCGAGACCCGCCTCTCGGAACCCGACATACTTTTCATGAAATCCGAACACCCATTCCGATACGAGTTCAACCATACCAATTTTATCAATTCCAATAACAACTCGACTTCCAAATCTTAAATTTTTTTTTTTGGAAGATTTTACAATAATCTTGATTTTTTCTCCATTAAAACTGAATTAAATGATGGATTCAAAGATATAATCATGGAAATTAATTAAAACTGGATAAGAATCACTTACCCCAAACACCCACACAAGAATCTCTCCAAAAATCGCCTTCTACTGAGCTCCGAATTAGATTTTGAGTTATGAACTCAAACCCCCGGTTTTGGGACTTTAATTCTGCCCAGATACGCCTTCTTCGCGTTCGCGACCATTGCTTCGCGTTCACGAAGGCCAAAAACTTATTGCCTCAGTTTCTTCATCGTGTTCACATTATAAGTGTCGCGTTCGTGAAGGCCTGCCAAGCATATCATCGCATTCGCATTCAAGCTCTCGCGTTCGCGATGCACTCAGGTCCTACTGCTTCGCGTTCGCGATTAAAGATTCGCGTTCGCAAAGGCTGATGACTCCAGGCCCAGTCCCCTCCTTCCTTCTACGCGTTAGTGACTGGCCCCTCGCGTTCGTGTAGGTTCTTCAGGCATACCTTCGCGTTCGCAAAGGCTAAATTTCAGAAACCTCAAAATGCTTCTTCGCGTTCGCGTGACTCTCTTCGCGTTAGCAAAGAAGGAAATCAGATACCAGATACAGCAGTTCCGAAACAACACAAAATGATCCGAAACACACCCGAGTCCCCCGGGACCTCAACCAAATACACCAACAAGTCCTAAAATATCATACGAACTTAGTCGAATTCTCAAATCACCTCAAACAACATCGAAACGACGAATCACACCCCAAATCAAAATCTATGAACTTTAAACTTTCAAATTCTATAACTTGTGCCGAAACATATCAAATCAATCCGGAATGACTTTAAATTTTGCAGGCAAGTCCCAAATAACATAATGGAGCTTTTTCAACTCTCGGAATCGTATTCCGACCCCGATATCAAAAAGTCAACCCTCCGGTCAAAGTTTCCCAAATTTCGACTTTCGCCAATCCAAGCTTAAATTGGCTACAGACCTTAGATTCACAGTCCCGACACGCTCCTAAGTCCAAAATCACCCAACGGAGCTAACGAAACCGACATAACTCTATTCCGAAGTCGTCTTCACACAGTTCCGACTACGGTAAAAAATCCTAAGGCTTAAGCTTCCATCTCAGGGACTAAGTGTCCCAAATCTCTCTGAATCATCTGTAAATCAAACTCGACCACACACGGGGGTCATAATATATATTGCGAGACTGCTCGAGACCTTAAGTCACTGAACGGGACATAAATTCCTAAAATGACAAGTCGGGTCGTTACAGTGATGTCGTGCCATATTGTGAGTGTTAATGCACGAAGGGTGATGTTGTGCCATCTTATGAGTGTAAAAGCACGAAGGGTGATGTCGTGCCATATTGTGAGTGTAAATCCACGAAGGGTGATGCCGTGCCATGATATGAGAGTTAATGCATGAAGGGTGATTTCGTGCCATTTCTATTGATTATATGGTGAGATTGAGAGTAAAAGCACGAAGGGTGATGCCGTGCCATGATATGAGAGTTAATGCATGAAGGGTGATTTCGTGCCATTTCTATTGATTATATGGTGAGATTGAGAGTAAAAGCACGAAGGGTGATGCCGTGCCATGATATGAGAGTTAATGCATGAAGGGTGATTTCGTGCCATTTCTATTGATTATATGGTGAGATTGAGAGTAAAAGCACGAAGGGTGATGCCGTGCCATGATATGAGAGTTAATGCATGAAGGGTGATTTCGTGCCATTTCTATTGATTATATGGTGAGATTGAGAGTAAAAGCACGAAGGGTGATGCCGTGCCATGATATGAGAGTTAATGCATGAAGGGTGATTTCGTGCCATTTCTATTGATTATATGGTGAGATTGAGAGTAAAAGCACGAAGGGTGATGCCGTGCATTTTTCCTTTACTGTTTTCACTATTCATGTTGATTCATTGTATATTGACTGCTCTGGTTATCATTCTGTTGTAGTTCTTTATCTCGTATTCCCCTCAGTATGTTTCCCTTCCGACATTTCCTGTTTAGTTATTTATTTATGTTATTTGTATATACACCGTTAAATTGTACAGGTTGATTTGTAGGTGCCTTACCTTTGCCTCGTCACTACTTTATCGAGGTTAGGCTCGACACTTAACAGTACATGGGGTTGGTTGTACTGATACTGCACTCTACACTTTCTGTGCAGACTTTGATACCAGCTCAGGTTGATCGAGATTTTGCTATTGGTCCATTGTACGGAGACTCAAGGTAGATCTGTCGGTGTTCACAGACCTTGAAGTCCTCGTCTTCCTTTTATGTCATTGTTGTTTTGTTTCATTCAGACAGTTGTATTTCTTCCAGACTATTACTTGTAATAAATATCAGAATGCTCGTGAATTGCGACTCCAGATCCGGGTGGTAGTAAATAATACAGTTTTATAAAATTTCGCACCTCTTATTTTCATCTTAGTTAATTATTGTTATTTACTGAATGGAAATAAGGAATTGGTTTAACGATTTTCTAACGTTGGCTTGCCTAGAAAGTGAAATGTTAGGTACCATTATGGTCTCGTCGGTGGGAAATTTTGGGTCGTGACACCTAGCCTTTGTAGGGATATTACCCTCAGAGAAGTCTTCTTCATAAGGAAGACTTACAATATGTTTTTTTCTGTTCCAAAATTGATTCGGATGATCACCACAAATTTGTAAGGAAAACTGGTTTTTTAATAAATTAATTTTGTTAATAAGCTTAGGATTCTTTAAATCTTGTTCAATAGTAAGAGAACAAATTTTATTTTTCAAATAATCAATTTGTTGAACTCTAGAAGAAATATTTTTGGAAATAATTTCATTTAGAAATCTTTGAATAGGTTGAGTTATAAACTCAAAAGTAATTTTCTTATTATTAAAAGTTCCTGTAAAACTTTTCGAATCCCAATTTTTAAGAGGCATAATATTATGAAAGAAATATACCCCTAATATAACATCTTGATGGATATCTTTTACCAAAACAAAACTTTCAGGAATGAAAACATTATTTTGGCAAATATAAGGTTTAGGTAATTTATAAGTAATACCCATTTGTCCACCACTAGTATTTTGTAATCTGTGTGTGATTTTATGAAAATATCTAGAAGGTATTACTCCTTCCTTTATACTACTTAAATCAGTTCCACTATCAAATAAAGAAGAAAACTCTTTTCTAAAATTATAATCAATTAAAAGAGTTACCTTTATAAGGAATTTTTGAGTAGTAAAATAATGGAGTTTTTGCAAAAATTTATCTTCTTCATAATTAATAGCTCCTAGTAATTTATCAGCTGACGGTTCTTCTTCGTCTACTTTTTCAGTGATATCAACACCGAATTCTTCTTCTTTGAGTTCATGGTTTTCTAATCTAAAAACTCTTTTATCTAAGGCTATATTATACGCCTTTAACTCAGATATTTCTCTTTTGAGATTTTCAATCTCACTACTCAAATCTTGAACAGTAGTAATTCTATCCGATAATGATTTTTCTCTAATA
The DNA here is from genome assembly GCA_000715115.1 of Nicotiana otophora. Lineage (NCBI taxonomy): Eukaryota > Viridiplantae > Streptophyta > Magnoliopsida > Solanales > Solanaceae > Nicotiana > Nicotiana otophora. The sequence continues at coordinate 105,735 of AWOL01S0004350.1, forward strand.
ATTCTTTTTATATCGCCCATTATAAAAGGTCCTTTTCGAGACTGAATAATTGGAGTCTTTGTAGAGGGTAGTTCCTCTATTTTGTTACCTGATTCAGAAGTGGTATGTAACTTGTCTAATATTTGCGATCTCAATTCAGGGTCCTTAATAATCTTAAGAAGTTCTATAATACTATCATTAGTAAGAACATTAATGTTTAATCCCCTGTATTGAGAATACATATTATAAAGTTCATCTTCAGTGTTACAATACTGTTTTGAGCATTGTCCTTCATTACAGGGACCTTGCTCATCTTCAGAAGAGGAAATATAATTCTCTTCTTGAAAGACTCGTAAGTCTTCATCAGTAGATGATTCTCTATCACTATTTTCAAGACTATTATCCGGAGAGGAATTTAACAAAATTTTATACAAAGATTCTTTGATATTATCATCTAAGTCAAGTTCTTTTATTTTATCATTCACTTTACAGTCTTTAGCATAATGGACTACTATACCACATTTATAACAAGCCTATGGATTTTTTGATTTTATAAAGTTCTTTTTCGCTTTATGAAAATCTTTTCTTCTTTTAGTTTTTTCAAACCGTTTTTCAGAAGAACCTCTTTTCTTTTTATGAAAATCCTTTTTCTTATGAGAATGTTTTTTCTTAGCAGGAATATCAATAGCAAATTGTTCACAAAATTCTCTTAATTGTTGTCTTTTATTAAGACAATATTTTTTAATTCTGTGGTTTAGCTTAATCTCATTATATAAAGCTAAACCTTCTTGAGTGCAAACACTAATCAATTTACCATAAGTATATTGATTATAGTCAATACTCATTGTTGTTCCTCTAAGGGTTTTTCTAAGCCTTTCAGCAAAAAGAGGTGGAAGGTGATCGATAAATTTGGCTTTCCAGTGAGTGCTATTACACTCTACAAATTCCATTACTCTAGAAAGAAAAATATCTTTATACCATCTAAAAGATGTCAATGTTTTACATCTAAGATTTTGAAGCATGGTCTAGATATTTTCACTATTGTCAGACCATCGTCCAGAAAAATGTTCTATAATAATCATAATCAGGCTATAAACAGTATTCTGAATATCCTGTCCATTCTCTTATTTAATAGAATTCATAATTACTAATTTCTGATCATCTCTAAGGTAATTATCCCACCAATCTTTAAGTTGACCCGTGAGACCGGTTATTATCATTTCTGCTATAGGCTTTTCAAAATTCTTATTAACTTTACAGATAGTACTGTACATAAGCATTCTATGTACTATAATATAAATTTGTCTATCTGTAAGACCATCTATGTTCCATTCATAGATGTCTGTACCACTATAACCTTGATGATATTGACTGCTATCTTGTTCATCAAAAAGAACATCTTGTGGGGTTGGTCTTGGATAGTAGAACATTCTTTGGGCTAGTTTTCAAGCATATTTTTCAGAGATTTTATTAATCTCATCCGAGACTTTTGGTCTCTTGTCTTTCTTAGATATTTGCTCTAAATTTAGAGGACTAGCTCTAAATTCTTCAAACATCTTATTAAGAAGTTGTTCAAGGATATCAGCATTGCTAATTTTGAAATCCTTGATGTCAGGGGGAGGTTGTATACTAATGGTAGCAATTTGCTCTTTACCCTTAGTATTCTTTTCATTAAATTTTTGGACTTCGGATATGTCACGATCCAAAACTAACCCCTGTCGTGATGACGCTTATCGTGGAACTAGGCAAGCTGACTCATTTTCAAAGCAAACCGATATTTTCATTTTAAAGATAATCCCAAGGTTATTTAACATAAAACCTCCATTTAAAGAGTTCAAATAAAAGGAAAACAGAAGTGCAGAAAAGAAAAGTCCGACATCGGGGTGTCACTAGTCATGAGCATCTACTACAATCTATCTAACAATATCAAGGCTAACTCAGCCTGGAAAATAGCTAAATACAACTAGAGGAAGATAAGAGGAAGAAGAGCCGAGGCTGTGATCGCCAAACAACTACCTTGCTATCTCCAAAACAAATCTGCAACCAGACCACTCAATAACTGCTACCGGGTCCAGCTACACTTGAATCTGCACAAAAGGTGCAGGGAGTAACGTGAGTACGCCAACTCAGTAAGTAACAAAAATAAATAAAGACTGAGTAGCAGTGATAAGAAATAAAGCATATAACGTTCATATCATGAAATCTCAGTAAAGTACAGCATGATTTAAAAATCAGTATTTGAATCGAATCATCTCATTTAAACCCGGTTCCAGTAAAATCATTTAAAGATATTTTTCCAACAGTTTTTCAAACAAAGGCTCAATGTAAAGGTGAGCAAAAATGCTGAAATCATAAATAGCCCCTCGGGCAAAACATCACTGATAAACAGCACCTCGGGCAAACCTCACAGTCACTCGTGCTACTCGGGCATACCTCACAATCACTCTTGCTACTTGGGCATACCTCACAATCACTCATCCCTCCCAGTCACTCAACACTCGGCACTATCACTCAGTAGGTACCTCTTACTGGGGGTGTGTACATACTTCGGAGGGGCTCCTTCAGCTCAAGCACTATAATCTGCACGGACAACTCATATGCGATAATAATAAAGTATGCTGCAGGCGGGCAGTCCCGACCCACACTCATCTTCACAAATCAGGCCCTCGGCCTCACTCAGTCATAAGTATGCTGCAGGCGGGCAGCCCCGATCCACACTCATCCTTACAAATCAGGCGCTCGGCCTCACTCAGTCATAAGTATCTCAAGCCACTCGGGCATTTCAGTAAAATAGGGCATTCGGCCCAAAACATTTATATGCATCAAAATAGAGTCATAACAACTGAGTTATGCGGTAAACAAGTATAAACATGACTGAATATAGATTTGCAATCAAAAACAATGAGAGGATGGTAAGAAACAGCCCCTAAAGGTCCAAACAGCATTGGCGCAAGGCCCAAACATGGCTTTCAGCCCAATTTACAGAAATTCTTTCTAAAACATATATCAAATGGTTTCAACAAAGTACGCAACTTTACAGTTGCTACGGGACAGACCAAGTCACAAATCCCCAACACTGCACACCCACAAGCCTGTCACCTAGCATGTGCGTCACTTCGAAATAGTAGAATGATACGAAATCCGGGGTTTCATACCCTCGGTACTAGATTTACAATCGTTACTTATCTTAAACCGGTCAAATCTCTACCCCGTAATGCTCTTGCCTCTGGACTCGGCCTCCAAATGCTCTGAATCTATTCACAATCAGTACAATACCATCAATACGCGCTAATGGAATGAATTCCACAAGAAAAACTATAAATTTAGACCAAAACTCGAAATTGGCTCAAACCCAGCCACCGGGCCCACGTCTCGAAATCCGACAAAATTCACAAAACTAGAAATCTCACTCACTCACGAGTCTAACCATACCAAATTCATCAAAATCCAACATTGTTTGGTCCTTCAAATCCCTAAATTACTCTCCAAATATTTCAAGCACTAACCCCTCATTTTCACTAATTACCATGATTAAAATAATGGAAAATCACCATATATACCAGTATTACGGCTCAAGTAACTTACCTCAACGAAATCCCCTTGATTCCCTCTTCAAATCCCTCCCAAAAGCTCCAAAAACCGAGTTGAAATTGTGAAGAATGACCAAAATTCACGAAGGGTTCTATTGATGGTTTCTGCCCAGGTTTTTCACACCTGCGGCCATTTTCTCGCACCCGCGCGACCGCACCTACGGTCCAAGAAGTCGCACCTGCGCAACTCACTTAATCACCCCGATTCCATACCTGCGGACCCCTTCCTCGCACCTGCAGACCCCTTCCTCGCACCTGCGGACTCACATCTGCGGTCCCAGGTGTGCATCTGCGAAACCAGCCCAAACTCCTCATCTCCGCATCTGCGCTCAAGGCCTCGCACCTGCGACCCTTTCTTCCGCAGGTGCAGAAATAGTAGAAGCAGCAGCTCCAGCTGCAATTTCCAACTTCAACAAATCCGTTAACCACCCGGAATCACCCCGAGGCCCTCAGGACCTCAACCACAAATACCAACACGTCATATATCAACATACCAACGTAGTCGAACCTTCGAATCACTCAAAACAACATCAAATCATCAAATTACAGTCGAATTCAAGCCTAAGAACTTCTAAATTTATAAAATCGGCAACCGATGCCATAACCAACTAAACCACACCCGAATGACGTCAAATATTACACATACATCACAAAAGACACTACGAACCTACTCCAACTTTCGGAATTCCATTCCGACCCCGATATAAAATTTTCCACTGCCGACTGAAATCGTCAAATTTCCAATTTTGCCAATTCAAGCCTAATTCTACCACGGACTTCCAAATCACATCCGGACGCACTCCTAAGTCCAAAATAACCTAACGGAACCATCAGAATTCAAATCTGAGATTGTTTACACATAGGTCAACATCCGATTGAGTTTTCCAACTTAAGTTTCTACTTAAGAGACTAAGTGTCTCAATTCACTCCGAGTTCCTTCCGGATCTGAACCAACTAACCCAATATAACATAATATAGCTGAATAACACAAACAGAAGTAGAAATGGGGAAAATGGGGCTATAACTCTCGAAACGACCGGCCGGGTCGTTACAGGATATAAGCTTGTCCAATCTTTCATGAATAGAAACAATTTGTTCGCCCAAAATACTAGCATAGATATTAGTATAATTATTCTGAGTAAGCATAGTATTCAAATGTTTAGCAGTTATAACAGCAGTATCATGTTCAAATAATTTTGAAAAAGCATTGAAGTAAACAACTTTGTCCTTTTTACCTATTTGAAAAGATTGTTGTAGAGGAAAAACTGATTTTGTAATTTCTCCACTAGTAAGCTTATAATCTCTTTCTAAAATTGAAATATAGTTATGAACATATTTTGACATAAACCGGGGAACAAAAGCAATGATTTTATTAAACTTGCTAACATTATTATAAAAATCATTTCTAAAAGCATTTTGTACTTCTTCAGAAAAATTTCTAAAAAACCATTTTATAAAAAGTTCTCATCTGGGTTTTTAAAATTCTTCACAAATCATTTTTCTTGCCGGATATCCCGGACTAAAATCTATTTGTTTTTTATCCGTAAAAACATTTGGAAATTAGGGTCCATTTAGACCATTTGAAAAATCCATTTCGGATCCGGTAGGGTCAGGATTTGAATCAATTTTTACCATATTATCCTGTCTTATTTTTATATGATAAATTTATTATTACCTCTAATTTGAGAAGTAGAAGCTCTAGAAGGAAAATATACCATATAATCAATAGGAGAAATATAAGATGAGTTTGATCTAGTTATTCTAGATGATGAACTCCTTATATTATCGATTTGAGCGGTTTCATTGAACCTGATCGTAATCGTTCCATCTGAGGTTTGTTCAATTTCTGTTACCTCAGAACTACCAGTGTTTTGAGGGGCTATTGCTTCCTCTATGACCCATTCTGTGGAAAAATCTATTTCGTCCCATTTAATAGGTCTTCTGGTAGTAACTTTGGATTTACTAAAATTAGTTTCTATAAGAATTGTTTCATTTTTGAAATCCATGATTTTGCACATAGGATTTAAAGTATATAAAGGTTTATAATAAATCATATAACATATGCATATAACTTCTGTTCCAGGCAAATAATCATAACCATGTAATTTAATGCTAAGTATTAAAGCATCCAAAGAAGTTTCATCATGCAAAGAAATTTGTATATTCGGATAAGCATTAAAATAAATCGGGCCATAGGCCAAACTGGTTTGAACAGTCCCTATAAGGAATTTCTTGCAGTTTTGATTTCTGTCATCTCTGAGAGCAGCTATGAAGCTCTCTGGTAAGCCTCTTAAAGTAAGTGGCTTGAAGGGAACTTGTATTAAACCTATATGCATGAATCTACTGTTCCTATAAGGAGCTAAGTCATTTTCAGAAATTAATCTAAAAGTAGCATGATCGCTATCTACAGTGATAGTCTCTTCAGTAGTTTTAACTACTTGTTTGAAACCTAATTTTTCAAAGGTTCCTAGTTGGTATATAACCTTAGATTCAATTCTAGGAATTGTCCATTTATTAAGGAGGTCCAATTGTTGAGGCAATTCGTACTCTTCTTTCCTACTATTTTTAATAGTAGCTATTTTTCCCAATAATATGCATTAAGGAATAGACGTGTTAAACTTAGCACCTATGTCTACAGTGTTTACTAGTTCTGGTACCAATCTTAACCTTAGAACTCCATCGGGATTGATACAGTATTCTTAATAACTAACCATTCTAAACAAAGTAGATTAGGAAGACTAAGTTTAACACTTAAGTATTTAGCCTTTCATTTAGGATAAATAAATATTTAAAAATTATTAACTAAGGGAACAAAGAACCAACCTGAGACCGCCGGATTGTGGCCAAGTGAACTTTTTTATTTTTATTGCACAAATGAAATCTTTACAAGAGAGTAATTACAAGAGGGAATTCTAGAGAGAGAGAGAGGAGGGTTATCTTAGAGAGAAGATAGAGAGTTTGGCTCCAAGCCTGCCCTCTTCTAATCCTTACGAATCTTTATATAATAGAGTCCCTAACTAAAAAATAAATTCTAAAAGCTAAAAAGTCGACAAGTGGTCGACAAATAAAAGATAAAAGGGGTCGACAAGTGGTCGACAAAGAAAAAGGAAAAGATAAATATCCCGAACCAAACTCCATTAAAGATCGCGATGGTGACGGACACCGCTGTCAGGCAAGCCAACAATACATACTTAACTTAATTACCCATTTTAGTATTTTTGAAATCAAAATTTCTCCAATGAAATAATAAAGATAAAACTCACATAGTAAATTATAAATACTTTTAGCAGCTAAATTTCTAAACAATTCATAACCATTCCCAAAACCCAGTGTCACAAGTGCATGAGCATTTACTAGGGAGTTAAAATAAAATATAGTATCTGTCCGGAATACAACTTAGACAGGAAAAATATAATAACTCTGAAAGAGACTCTGTCGGCTGCGAATCGTAATACAGAATGCAGCTCACCTATGTCCCCACAATTTTTAACCACACTTCTGCGCCCACAAGACTGCTACAAATATATGCACCTGCACAATAAAATGTGTAGCAAGTGTAGTATGAGTACGTAAACAATGTGTACCCAGTAAGTATCAAGCCTAATCTCGAAGTGGTAGAGACGAGATGGCCGACTTTGACACCCACTAAGGGTCAACAAAAATAAATGAAATAAATTATAATTATTCAACTCAACATGATTCACAGAGTTAACAATAATTTTATTCAACTAGCAGAAATAATAAAAATCCTTAAAATGCAATAATTTCGAATCTATTAATTAAATCCTTCAATTTCAATAAAAATTCCAATTTATCAAATAGCTTTACAAGCTGCAATTTAATTTAAATAAATTTTTAATTTATCAAATAGCTTTGCAAGCTGCAATTCAATCTCAATAAATTTTTAATTTACCAAATAACTTTACAAGCTGCAATTCAATCTGTCAGAGTATCGTGTAATTATTATTATTATTAAGCACGATTTCTGCCGTACGGCCCGATCCAGAGTTTCGTGTACACTACCGAGGGACGTGCGGCAAGATCCATAGATGCATCTATCCTGCCGAGGCGTTCGGCCCGCTCCACAAGAAAGGAGGACATCTTCTTATGTACCTCCGGAATGAGAGTATATTTATTATAAGATAAATTTAGGAGGAAGAACAATTTCTCTTAATAATTAATTAATTTAAATAGAAAAATCAAGTATATGAGATTTTCATCCTTTAATATTTTTATCTAACAATTCACAACATATATATAAATATGTCAAATAATTTAATTAAGTAAAGACTACCATTTACATAATTAATTCATGTTTTTGAGTCCTAAACTACCCGTACTTTAGCATTAGTAGTAGTTACGCATGGACTCTCGTCACCTCATGCATACGTAGCCCCCACAATTAGCAACAATTATTAAATTTAATCAGCTATGGGGTAATTTCTCCCTCACAAGATTAGACAAAAGACTTACTTCGTCTTGCTCTAATTTAATCCACTAGTAAGCCTTTTCCTCGATTATCCAACTTCAATTGGCTCGAATCTAACCAAAAATAATTCGATACAATCACTGAAATATATAGGAATCAATTCTATAAGAAAATACTACATTTTTAATAAAAATCCCGAAATTATTTAAAACTTTGTCCGTGGGATCCACGTCTCAGAATTTGGAGAAAGTTACGAAATACGATAACCCATTCAATTATGAGTCCAACCATACCAGTTTCACTCAAATCCGACTCCGAATAGATATTGAAATCTCAAAAATTCGTTTCTATGAGATTTCTAAAATTTTCCAAATTTCAATCTCAAAACACCAATTTATGGTGAAAACAATGATATACTTGTATATGTAGATCAAATCCGAGTTAAAATCACTTATCCTAATATTTTTCCCTTGCAAATCAGCCAAAAGTCGCCTCTACTCAAGCTCAAGTTCGTCAAAAAATGGCAAATGGGACGAATGCCTTCTTTTATAAACTGCTCAGGCAGCCTTCAGAATTGGGCCTCGATCGTGGCTTCGATCGGGGCCCTCGATCCTGGGCTTCGGTCCTGGCCTCGATCATGGCCTCGAGCCTGGAACTCGGTCATGGCCTCGATTATGGCATCGAGCTTGTGCCTTCGATCTTGGGTCTTGATTCTGGCCCTCGAGCCTTACCTTCGATCATGGCCATCGAGCTGGACCTTCGATCGTGACTTCGATACACAAGCTCGAGCCTGAGCCTCGTCAACCCTGGGCTCGATTTCTGGGCTCGATATCTGGGCTCAATCACAACCCAGAATGTCCAACAGAAGAGGAAACATTGCAGCAGCTTTTTAAGTCCAACTTTTGATCCGTTAACCATCCGAAACTCACCCGAGGCCCTAGGGACCTCAATCAAATATACCAACAAGTCCTAAAACATCATACAAACTTATTTGAAATCTCAAATCGCATAAAACAACGCTAAAATCACGAATCATGCTCCAATTCAAGCTTAATGAAACTTAGAATTTTCAACTTCTACATTTGATGTCGAAACCTATCAAATCAAGTCCAATTGATCTCACAGTTTGCACACAAGTCATAAATAATATAACGGAGCTATGAAAATTTTCGGAACTGGATTCCGACTCCGATATCAAAAAGTCAACTCCTCGGTCAAACTTCCAAATTTAAATTCCTATTTTAGCCATTTCAAGCCTAATTTAACTACGGACTTCCAAAAATAATTTTGAGCACGCTCCTAAGTTCAAAATCACCATACGGAGCTGTTGGATTCGTCAAAATTCTATTCCGGGGTCGTTTTCTCAAAATGTTGACCGAAGTCAAACTTGGCCTTGTAAAGCCAACTTAAGGAACCAAGTGTTCCGATTTCAACCCAAACACTTCCTAATCCCAAACCAACCATCCCCGCAAGTCATAAATCATTAAAAGCACATATAAAAAGTTTTATTTTAGGGAACGGGGTTCTAAAATTCAAAATGACCGGTTGGGTCATTACATTAAAATTCCTTTACTTTATTAAAGTATCGGGACCCATAACTTTATAAAAGTTTTTTGTTTTATTACCCCTATAATTTTTCCGTAGGGCCTTCAGTCTTCTTCATGCTTTGTTTTTTCCTTTGATATTTTTATTGGTGGAAGATTCTTCCGCATGCTTTTGGAGTTGTTGTAGAAAAGTTTCTACCTCTTGAAGGTTTACTTCTGCCTCTTCTTCTTCCTGAGACTCTCCTGCTATAATTCCTTCAGTTTCCATGGTATTACCAGTTGATGCTATGGAAATGTCATCTGGGATTTCTATTTCCAATATTTTTTAATTAAATCCTTTCTTACTTCTTGCATGTAAGAAGCGAGCATCTCTGATTTCGTCATCGATCCTTTCTTCATTTGTAGCTGTCTGGCTAATTGTTTGCTCTAGTGGTAAGTACCCTCCACTTCCAACCAAGAGGTTGTGAGTTCGAGTCACCCCAAGAGAAAGGTGGAGAGTTCTTGGAGGGAGGAAGTCGGTGGTCTATCGGAAACAGCCTCTCTACCCTAGGGTAGGGGTAAGGTCTGTATACACATTACCCTCCCCAGACCCCACTAGTGGGATTATATTGGGTTGTTGTTGTTTGTTGTTGGCTAATTGTTTGAAAGGACTCAAATCTTATATAATCCTTGTATTACGTTCTTTTTGAATATTATATTCATCCAATATTTGCTGGATATGATCCAAAATATCTTGGCCATATAATTTGCCTTGGGGATCTTTTTGGAGCAGTTTGGTCCAGAATTTTGTAAAACAAAACTTTGTTTAAGCAAAAAAAATCCTTCTGTGATGTTATTAACTTCCACATCCCATTCCATTATCCATGGGATAGAAAATTCTATGAAGAAGTATATTGTAGCCATTCCTGGGAAGAATATATCTTCTTTCTGAAGACTTATTATCTTAGGAGATATTTCTACCCATTGAGTGTATAAACTCTTTAGTTGTTCTGGCAGAATTTCCAGAGAAGGACCGTATAAAATCCAATAATTATAAAACCAATTTGGTATTTGTTGTCCATAAATATTTGAACATAGTTTAATAAACTATGAATGCTTTCTATTAGCATTCTCATATAGAAGGACTTTATTAAAACCTTCTACATAATCCCAGTAATTAAATTTCATTGGCACTTTTTGTTCTGGGTGGATATAATCCCTTTCTTTAAAAGTGCTAATACCCCATTCTTCTGGAACTATTATTTTCTTTACTATAATCTTAGAGAAGTTATAAACTCTCTTTGTATGAGCAGGGGTGTCACGACCCAATTTCACCTATAGGTCGTGATGGCGCCCAACACTACAACTAGGCAAGTCAACTGATAAATCAAACGTATATTGATTAAACTTCTAATCCAAGAAAATAATAAAATACCAAATTCTACCATTGTGTGTGCTAAGACCTAGTGTCACAAGTGCATGAGCATCTAGTAGATTATACAAAACTCCAAATACTGTCTGAAATGCAATAGACAGAATGTAAATATAAGAAAAGACATTGGTAGCTGCAGAACAGCTCAGAAAGGCAGCTCACCACTATGCCTCGGGATGACGTGGATATGTGATGATAGGTCCTCCACTAGTACCTGTCTCAGATCCTGCACAAAAAGTGCAGCAAGTGTAGTATGAGTACATAAACAGCATGTACCCAGTAAGTATCAAGCCTAATCTCGAAGTGGTAGAGATGAGATGGCTGACTTTGACACTCACTATGGGTCAATAATAATAATTAAAATAAAACTAGAATATTTAAATCAGCATGATTCACAGAATATAACAATAATTTATTTAACCAGCAGAAATAATTAAATTTCTTCAAAAT
>AWOL01S0004350.1:127879-167888 GCA_000715115.1 Nicotiana otophora
AAAGTCAACCATACTAAGCAACAATAGATCCACTCGGGTCTCCAGACCCCCAATAGTCACCACACATGACCGATATACGCGGTCCACAATAATAGCATCGCCCATAAGAGTAGATACATGAACAGAAGAAACTAGAGACTCACGGGGCATATCCAAAAAATGGGCGAAATATGAGGAAACATATGAATACGTGGAACCAGGGTTAAATAATACTGAGGCATCTCGGTGACAAACTGAGACAATACCTGTAATCACAGCATCTAAAGCAATAGCATCTGGTCTGGCAGGGAGAGCATAGAAATGGGCCTGACCACCCCCTGATCTGCCTCCCCCTCTAGGGTGACCCCTAACTGACTGACCTCCACCCCGAGCTGTCTGGACGGGTGGTGAGGTAACTAGTGCTGTAGTCGGAGACTGACTTCTCTATTGAGATAAACCTCAATGACGACGAGGACACTACCTCCACATATGCCCAAGCTCCCCACACTCAAAATAACTCCCTGGTGCTGGCGGTGAAAACTGAAGGGAACCCCTAACACCGGGATGATTGGTAGAAGAACCTGGCATGGAAGAACCCTTAACAGGTGGAGCACGGGGCGAACTCTGAACTGGAAGGGCACTAAGTGATGAGTGGCCCTGATGAGAACTATGAGAACTATGGCCAGATGATGCACCCCAATTAAATGGCCAAGCTGGCTGAGCCTATTTGAAATGACGACCTCTACCGTGCTAGAACTGACCCCCAAAAGGAGCACCGCTGAATCCACCCTGACCATGAGGCCTCTTGGCCTCCCTCTCAACCATTTCCTGACCGCGAACCATCTCAATCTGCCGAGCAATGTTGACAACCTCATCAAAGGTAGCACCCGAAACCCACTCCCTGGTCATGAGCAACTGTAGCTGATAAGTGAGGCCATCAATAAACCCCATGATCCTCTCTCTGTCCGTGGGAACCAACCAGATCGCATGACGGGCCAACTCGGAGAACCGCATCTCATACTGTGTCGCAGACATATCACCCTGGCGAAGCCGCTCAAACTATCTGCGTAGCTCTTTTCTACAAGATCGAGGTACCAACGTCTCCAAAAAGACCACGGAGAACTGCTGCCAAGTAAGGGGTGCTGCGCCAACAGGCCTATGCCTCTCGTAAGTGTCCCATCATCTGAGTGCATCCCCAGAAAACTAAAAGGTAGTGAATGAGACCCCACAAGTCTTTAGAATACCAGCAGTATGGAGTATCCTCTGACACCTGTCCAAAAGGTCCTGAGCATCCTCTCTCTCTGTGCCACTGAAAGGTGGTGGCTGGAGTCTCCCAAACATCTCCAACTTACGCTGATCATCCTCGGGCATAGCAGGAACCACATAATCCTGAGCAACTGCAACCGGCTGGGCTGGTGGTGCCTCCGGTGTATGAAATCCCTGAATAACCTGCTCGAGTGTGCGAGCGACGGGAGTCTAAGTGCCTCCCCTGGCCTGAGAAGTGGCTGCGGACGTCACAATAGAGATCGCCTGAGCAAGGCCAGTACACGGTGTTAGAATCTAAGTTAGGTCCTCCCGAAGGCCTGGAATCACAATAGGCACAGGTGGTGCCTGAGCTGGTGCATCGACAACTGGAACCTGGTCCTGATCTGGGACAACCAGTGGATCTGCAGGTACTGCCCCAGCTGTTATACGGGCTGCACCTCTGCCCCTACCAAGGCCTCTACCACGGCCTCAGCCTCTCGTGGCCCTGGCTGGTGGTACTGGAGGCTGGCCCTCCTGACCGGTAGTACGAGTCCTCACCATCTGTGAGAGAATGAAATAACAGATGTTTAGTTACTCGAATTAACAGATTTGCACGACAAGAATTCAAGAATGTGGAGTTTCCTAAAGGTTCTGTAGCCTCCTGAATATAAGTACAGACGTCTCCGTACCGATCCGCAAGACTCTACTAAACCCGCTCATGACTCGTGAGATCTATGTAACCTAGACTTTGATTCTAATCTGACACGACCCAAAAACCTAATCTGTCGTGATGGTGCCTATCGTGGAACTAGGAAAGCCGACTCATTTCCAAACAAACCGATATTTTTCATTTCAAAGATAATTTCAATACTACTTAACATAAAACCTTCATTTAAGGAGTTCAAATCAAAGAAAACAGAAGTGCGGAAAAGAAAATCCCGACATCGGGGTGTCACTAGTCATGAGCATCTACTACAATCAGTCTAACAATATCAGGGCTAACTCAGCCTGGAAAATAGCTAAATATAACAAGAGGAGGATAAGAGGGTGAAGAGCAGGGGTTGCGATTGCCAAACAGCTACCTTTCTATCTCCAAGAAAAATTCGAAACCAAAACACTCAATAACCACTACTATGCCCAGCTATACCTAAATCTGCACACAAGGTGTAGGGAGTAACGTGAGTATGCCAACTCAGTAAGTAACAACAATAAATACAGACTGAGCAGTAGTGACGAGCAATAAAGCATATAATGTTCATATCATGAAATCTCAGTAAAGTACAACCTGCTTGAAAAATCAGTGTTTGAATCAAATCATCTCGTTTAAACCCCGTTCCAGTAAAAATCACTTAAAGATATTTTTCCAACAGTTTTTCAAACAAAGTCTTAATGCAAAGGTGAGAAAAAATGATGAAATCATAAACATCCCCTCGGGCAAAACATCACTCATATACAACCCCTCGGGCAAACCTCACAGTCACTCTTGCCACTCGGCATGCCTCACAATCACTCTTGCCACTCGGGCATACCTCACAATCATTCTTGCCACTCAGGCATACCTCACAATCACTCAATCCTCCCAGTCACTCAGCACTCGACATTCGACACTCGCACTCAGTAGGTACCTGCGCTCACTGGGGGTGTGTACAGACTCCGGAGGGACTCCTTCAGCCCAAGCGCTATAATCTGCACGGATAACTCACGTGCTGCACGGACAACTCATGTGCCATAATAATAAAGTATGCTATAGGCGAGCAGCCCCGATCCACACTCATCCTCACAATTCAGGCCCTCGGCCTCACTCAGTCATAAACCTCTCAAGCCACTCCGGCATTTCAGTAAAATAGGGCATTCGGCCCAAAATATTTATATGCATCAAAATAGAGTCATAAACCTGAGTTATGCGGTAAACAAGTATAAACATGACTGAGTATAGATTTTCAATCGAACACAATGAGAGGATGGTAAGAAACAGCCTCTAAGGGTCCAAACAGCATTGGCGCAAGGCCCAAACATGGCATTCAACTCAATTTACAGAAATTCTTTCTAAAACATATAAGTATTATATGGTTTCAACAAGGTATGCAACTTTACAGTTGCTACGGGGCGGACCAAGTCACAAATCCCCAACAGTGCACGCCCACACACTCGTTACCTAGCATGTGCATCACTAAAAATAGTAGAATGATACCAAATCCGAGGTTTCATACCCTCAGGACTAGATTTACAATCGTTACTTACCTCAAACTGGTCAAATCTCTAGCGCGCAATGCTCTTGCTTCTGGACTCGGCCTCCAAATGCTCCGAATCTATTCACAATCACTACAATACCATCAATACGCACTAATGGAATGAATTCCACAAGAAAAACTACAAAATTAGACCAAAACCCAAAATTGGCTCAAACCCGGCCCCTGGTCCCACATCTCGAAATCCAACAAAATTTATAAAACAAGAAAGCTCATTCACTCATGAGTCTAACCATACCAAATTCATCAAAATCCGATATCGTTTAGTCCTTCAAATCCTTAAATTACTCTCAACAAACTCCAAGTCCTAACCCCTCATTTTCACTAATTACCATGATTAAACAACGAAAAATCATCATATATACAAGTACTAGGGCTCAAGTAACTTACCGCAACAAAATCTCCTTGATTCCCTCTTCAAATCTCTCCATAAAGCTCCAAACACCGAATAGAATTGGTGGAAATGAACCAAATTCGCGAAGGGTTCTATTTATGGTTTCTTCCCAGGTTTTTCGGATCTGCGGCCATTTTCTCGCACCCACGCAACCGCACATGCATTCCAAGAAGCCGCACATGCGCAACTCACTTAATCACCCAGCTTCCGCACCTGCGGACACCTTCCTCGCACTTGCGGACTCGCATATGCGGTCCTAGGTGCGCATCTGCAAAACCAGCCCAAACTCCTCATCTACGCATCTGCGCTCAAGGCCTCGCACCTGCGGGCTCGCATATGTTGCCAATTCTTCGTACCTGCATTCCCAGCCTTGGCCTAGTGTCGCCCTCACCTACGCACTCCCCACGCATACCAGCAGCCTCGCACCTGCGACCCTTTCTTCCGCAGGTGCGGAAATAGCAGAAGTAGCAGCTCCAGCTGCAAAGTCCAACTTTGACAAATCCGTTAACTACCCGGAATCACCCCGAGGCCCTCGGGACCTCAATCAAAAATACCAACAAGTCATATATCAACATACAAACTTAGTCGAACCTTTGAATCACTCAAAATAACATCCAAACACCAAATTACCCTCGGATTCAAGCCTAAGAACTTCTAAATTTCTAAATTCGGCAACCGATGCCGAAACCAACCAAACCACGTCTGAATGACCTCAAATTTTGCACACACATCACAAATGACACTACGAACCTACTCCAACTTTCGGAATTCCATTCCAACCCCGATATCAAATTGTTCCACTACCAACCGAAATTGCCAAATTTCCAATTTCGCCAATTCAAGCCTAATTCTACCACGGACCTCCAAATCGCATTCCGGACGCACTCCTAAGTTCAAAATAACCTAACGGAGCTAACAGAACCATCAGAATTCAAATCTGAGATCATTTACACATAGGTCAACATTCGATTGACGTTTCCAATTTAAGTTTCTACTTAAGAGACTAAGTGTCTCAATTCACTCTGAAACCAATCCGGTCCCAAACCAACTAACCCGATATAACATAATATAGCTGAATAACACAAAAAGAAGTAAAAATGGGGAAAATGGGGTTATAACTCTCGAAACGACCGGCCGAGTCGTTACACTCTTGGACCTCAACTGGCGAACCTGTTTATCAACAATGGCAATTGGCTCCTCTTCACAACCCAAGATATTATCTAGCTGA
The DNA here is from genome assembly GCA_000715115.1 of Nicotiana otophora. Lineage (NCBI taxonomy): Eukaryota > Viridiplantae > Streptophyta > Magnoliopsida > Solanales > Solanaceae > Nicotiana > Nicotiana otophora. Next base: position 132,975 of record AWOL01S0004350.1, read on the forward strand.
ACTGTGCTGAAATCTAACACATGTGATAGGTCGGCATGATACTTCTGGAGCATAGATACGTGGAAAATCGGATGAACTCCTGATAGGCTGGGAGGCAATGCAAGCTCATACGCAACCTCCCCAAGTCGTTGCAACACCTCAAATGAGCCTATAAACCTTGGGCTCAATTTTCCCTTTTTCCCAAATCTCATGATTCCCTTCATCGGTGAAACTTTCAAGAGAACTTTTTCACCCATCATAAAGGATAAATCGCACGCTTTCTGATCTGCGTAACTCTTATGTCTGGATTGTGTTGTACAAAGTCGCTCCTGAATCAACTTTACCTTTTCCAGGGCATCTTTTACCAAATCAGTACCATATAACTTAGACTCACCGGGCTCAAACCACCCGATGGGCGAACGACATCATCGACCGTAAAAAGCATCAAATGGAGCCATCTCAATGTTGGATTGGTAACTGTTGTTATAGGCAAACTCGGCCAAAGGTAAGAAACGATCCCACTGACCTCCAAAGTCAATCACACATGCCCTAAGCATATTCTCCAAAATCTAAATTGTCCGCTCTGACTGCCCGTCGGTCTGCGGATGAAAAGTTGTGCTGAGCTTTACATGGGTCCCCAACTCACTCTGTACTGCTCTCCAGAAATGTGAAGTAAACTGAGGACCTCTATCTAATATGATGGAAATTGGCACACCGTGCAACCGAACTATCTCCTAAATATAAATTTGGGCCAACCTCTCTGAAACATACGTAGTCACAACAGTAATAAAATGTGCCGACTTAATCAACCTGTCAACAATGACCCAAACTGCATCAAACTTCCGCAAAGTCCATGGCAAACCAACTACAAAGTCCATAGTGATGCGTTCCCATTTCCACTCCGGTATAGTCATCTGCTGAAGTAGGCCACCTGGCCTCTGGTGCTCATATTTGACTTGCTGACAATTTAGACACCTAACTACATGCTCAACAATGTCCTTTTTCATTCGTCGCCACCAATAATGGTGCCTCAGGTCACGATACATCTTTGTAGCACCTGTATGAATAGAATACCAAAAACTGTGTGCCTCCTCTAGGGTCATTTTCTTCAGTCCATCCACATTAGGAACACATAGACGAACCTGGAGTAGCAGAACACCATTTGCACCAATAGTAACTTCCTTGGCACCACCTCATAGTACCGTTTCACTAAGAACCATCAAGTGTGGGTCAACATACTGGCGAGCTTTGATCTACTCAAATAGAGAAGATTGGGCCACAACACATGCAAGAACTCGGCTGGGCTCTGCAATATCCAGCCTCATAAGTCTGTTAGCCAAGGACTGAATATCCGAGGCTAATGGCCTTTCCTCTGCTGAAATGAAAGCCAAACTACTCATACTCTCCGCCCGTCTACTCAAGGCATCTGCAACCACATTTGCTTTGCCCGAATGATACATGATAGTAATATCACAATCTTTTAGTAACTCCAGCCATCTGCGTTGCCTCAAATTTAGGTCCCTCTACTTGAACAAATGCTGTAAACTGCGATGATCAGTGTAAACTTCACAAGACACCCCATAAAGATAATGCCTCCAAATCTTAAGAGCGTGAACTTTCGCAGCTAACTCCAAATCATGTACCGAATAATTCCTTTTGTGGGGATTCAGCTGACGTGAAGCATATGCAATAACTTGCCCTTCCTGCATCAATACACAACCCAAACCAACACGTGAAGCGTCACAATACACTGTATACATTCCCAAACCGGAAGGCAACACAAACACTGGTGTTGTAGTCAATGCTTTCCTCACAATCATCAAACCATCGGAACGGAGCACCCTTCTGGGTTAATTTGGTCAAAGGTGCTGCAATAGATGAAAAGCCCTCCACGAACCGACGATAATAACCTACTAAACCCAGGAAACTCCTGATCTCAGTCACCGAAGTGGGACGATGCCAATTCTAAAGTGCCTCAATCTTTTTGGGATCAACTTTACCCTCGCCCGATACAATATGTCCCAAACATGCTACATACTCAAGTCAGAACTCACATTTAGAGAACTTAGCATATAGCTTTTGTTTCCGCAATGTATAAAGCACTACTCTTATATGCTGCTCATGCTCCTCCTTACTGCGCGAGTAGATCAAGATGTCATCAATGAAGACGATGACAAATGAATCAATATATGGACTGAATACCCTGTTCATCAAATCTATAAATGCTGACGGGGCGTTAGTTAAACCGAAGGACATCAGCAGAAACTCATAATGACCATATCTAGTCCGCAATGCAGTCATCAAAATATCTGAATCTCGAATCTTCAAGTACATCTTAGATAACACCCTAGCACCCTGCAACTGGTCAAATAGATCATCAATACGTGGTAACGGGTACTTGTTCTTAATAGTGACTTTGTTCAATTGGCGATAATCAATACACATCCGCATTTTTCCATCCTTCTTTTTCATAAATAATACCGGTGCACCCCAAGGCGATACACTGGGTCTGACGAACCCTTTGGCTAGTAACTCATCAAGCTGTTCTTTTAATTCTTTCAATTCTTTCGGAGCCATGCGATACGGTGGGATAGATATAGGTTGGGTATCTGAAGCAAAGTCAATAAAAAAATCAATATCACGATCAGGTGGCATACCTGGAAGATCTGACGGAAATACATCGGAGAACTCCCGGAGCCACGAGTCGCTGCAGTAGTATCTCGAACCTAGATAAGCCAAACAACCCTTCTCAACCATGTGTTGAGCCTTTATAAAATAAATAACTCGATTAAATGAACTAACAGGCGAACTCTTCCACTCAAGCTTAGGCAATGCTGGAATAGCCAAGGTAACAGTCTTGGCATGACAATCTAAAATAGCATGATATGTAGATAACCAGTCCATGCCCAGAATAATTTCAAAATTTGTCATCTCAAGCAACAGGAGATATGCTCTAGTTTCATAACCACAGAATGTAATAATACAATATCGGTAGATTCGGTTCACAACAACAGAATCGCCCACAGGAGTGGACACATAAACAGGAGTACTCAAGGACTCACAAGAAACACTCAGCAATTGAGCAAATAGAGGTGACACATATAAATACGTAGATCCTGGATCGAATAATACTGAGGCATCTTTTCCGCAAACAGAAATAATACATGTAATCACGGCATCTGGTCTGGCCGAAAGAGCATAGAACCAAGATGGAGCGCCAACTGGCTTACCTCCGCCTGGCTTACCTCCATCTCTAGAATGGCCCCTACCCACCTGTCCTCCACCTCTTGGTATTTAGAATACTGATGGAGCAACTGGTACGGTAATCATAGGCTGCTGACCCAGCTGGACTGGTCTACCCCGCAGTCTGGGGCAGAATCTCCGCATGTGACTGGGATCCCCGCACTCGTAACAACTCTGCGGTGAAATAAGACGCTGACTAGAGGTCTGCCCCTGCGGACATAAATACTCACGAGAAGAACCTTGAATAGCTAGTGGGTGATAAGAACTCTCAAGTATAGCACTGAAATAAGGTCGTACTGGAGCACCCCGAGGAGGCGGTGGTGCTGGATATGGGGGCCTGCTGGACTGCCCTCTCACGAACTGACCTCTGCCCCCAGACGGAGCACCTCTGAACTCTCCAGAATACCTAAGCCGCTTATCTCTAGTATCCTGCTCTTGGATACGCTGACGTACACCCTCAATCCTCCAGGCTATCTTCACGACTAGCTCATAAGAAGTACCCATCTCAACCTCTCGAGCCATAGTGGCCTGAATACTAGTATGTAAACCCGCAACAAACCTCCGCACTCTCTCCGACTCAGTAGGTAGTATCATAAGTGCATGGCAAGATAACTCAGAAAACCTCGCCTCATAATCGGTCACCCACATCTGACCCTATTGGAGCTGCTCAAACTGAAACCTCAAATCTTCCCTCTTGGAGGGTAGAATATACCTGTCTAGGAAGATACGGGTGAACCTGTGCCAAGTTATGGGAGGAGAATCTGCTGGTCTGCCAAGAACATAAGACTTCCACCATTTACGGGATCTGCCCTATAGCTGAAAACTAGCAAAGTCTACCATATGAGACTCTAATATCCTCATGTTGTATAATATATCCTTGCACCGATCAATGAAATCCTGGGGATCCTCGTGTCGCTCACCCACAAAGACAAGAGGATGTAGTCTAGTCCATCTGTCCAATAGTTTCTAAGGGTCGACGGCTACAGCTGGCCTAGGCTCAGGTGTAGCTGCTGCCACTGGCTGGGCTCCACCCACGGGTAGTACACCCTGGGTTTGATATACAGTAGCTGCCTGTCCATGAGCATGTGCGGTAGGGGTCTGTGCTCCCCCGCCCACCTGAGATGTGGCTGGGTCTGTCGAAAATAAACTGGCCTCAGACATATTATCCATGAACCGCAGCATACGACCCATGACATCCTGAAATCCCGGTGCAGATGTGAAATCCACCGGAGCTGGCTCTGCCACAGGCACCTCATCCTGCTCCTCAATAATGGGATTCTCTGCTGGACCCATTAGCGACATAACTGGAACAGTCCTGGGACGTCCTCGCCCTCTACCACGGCCTGGAGCCCTCCCTCAGCCTCGGCCTCTAGCAATTGGAGGAGTAGCTCTTCCCTGGTCTGGAATCTCATTAGAGTGTGTTCTCACCATGTGTGAGAGAATAAGCGAAGGATATTTAGTATTACATCAATTGCACGATGGAACACGAAGAAAGGTAGTTTCCTAACACCCTATAGCCTTTCGAAGATAAGTACATATGTCTCCGTACCGTTCCGCAAGACTCTATTAGGTCTACTCATAACTTGTGGGACCTACGTGAACCTAGTGCTTTGATACCATATTGTCACGACCTAATTTCACCTATAAGTCGTGATGGCGCCCAACACTACAGCTAGGCAAGCCAACTGATAAATCAAACGTATATTGATTAAACTTTTAATCCAAGAAAATAATAAAATACCAAATTCTACCAATGTGTGTGCCAAGACCTGGTGTCACAAGTGCATGAGCATCTAGTATATTATACAAAACTCCAAATACTGTCTGAAATGAAATAGATAGAATATAAATATAAGAAGAGACATTGGTAGCTGCAGAACAACTCAGAAAGGAAGCTCACCACTATGTCTTGGGGTGATGTGGATATGTGATGATAGGTACTCCACTAGTCACTGTCTCAGATCCTGCACAAAAAGTGCAGCAAGTATAGTATGAGTACGTAAACAACATGTACCCAGTAAGTATCAAGCCTAATCTCGAAGTGGTAGAGACGAGATGGCCGACTTTGACACTCACTATGGGTCAATAATAATAATTGAAATAAAACTAGAATATTTAAATCAGCATAATTCACAGAATATATCATTAATTTATTTAACCATCAGAAATAATTAAATTAATTCAAAATGCAACAATTCTCAATATATATATTAAATCCTTCATTTTCAATACAAATTCAATTTATCAAATAGCTTTACAAGCTGTAATAAACCGTCAAAGTATCATGTAATTATTATTATTATTAAGCATGATTTCTACCGAGGTCTTACGGCCCGATCCAGAGTTCCGTGTACACTGCCAAGGGACGTGCGGCACGATCCATAAATATATATATCTTGCCGAGGCGTTCAGTCCGCTCCATAAGAAAAGAGGGCATTTTCTTATGTACCTCCGGAATGAGAGTATATTTGTTATAACATAAATTCAGGAGGAAGAACAATTTCTCTTAACAATTAATTAAGTTAAACAGAAAAATCAAGTATATGAGATTTTCATCCATTAATATTTTTATCTAACAATTCACAATGTATATGTATATATATCAAATAATATTAATTAAACAAAAAATATAATTTACACAAGTAATCCATGCTTTGAGTACTAAACTACCCGGACTTTAGCATTAATAGTAGCTACGCACGGACTCTCGTCACCTCGTGCGTACATAGTCCCCACAATTAGCAACAATTATTTAATTTTAATCACCTATGAGGTAATTTCCCCCTCACAAGATTAGACAAGAGACTTACCTNCATGCTTTGAGTACTAAACTACCCGGACTTTAGCATTAATAGTAGCTACGCACGGACTCTCGTCACCTCGTGCGTACATAGTCCCCACAATTAGCAACAATTATTTAATTTTAATCACCTATGAGGTAATTTCTCCCTCACAAGATTAGACAAGAGACTTACATCATCTTGCTCCAATTTAATCTACTAGAAGGCCTTTTCCACGATTATCCAACTCTGTCTGGCTCGAATCTAACCAAAATAATTCGATTCAATAACTAAAAATTATAGGAATCAATTCTATAAGAAAATACTACATTTTTAATAAAAATCCCTAAATTAATTAAAACTTTGTCTGTGGAAATCACGTCTCAGAATCCGGTGAAAGTTACGAAATCCGACAAACCATTAAATTACGAGTCCAACCATACCAGTTTCACTCAAATCCGACTCCGAATCGATACCGAAATCTCAAAAATTCGTTTCTATGAGATTTCTAAAAATTTCTCAAATTTCAATCTCAAAATACTAATTAAATGATGAGAATAATGATATATTTATGTTTATAGATCAAATCCAAGTTAGCATCACTTACCCCAATATCTTTTCCTTGAAAATCTATCAAAAATGGCCTCTGCTCAAGCTCCAATTTGTTAAAACTGGCGAATGGGACGAATGCCATCTTTTATACCTCGATCCATGGCCTCGATCCATGGCCTCGATCATGGCCTCGATCCTCGGCCTCAACCGTGGCCTCGATCCTCGGACTCGATTATGGCCTCGATCCTCGTCCTCGATCGTGGCTTCGATCCTCACCTCGATCGTGGCCTCGATCCTTGACCTCGATCGTGGCTTCGATCCTCAGCCTCGATCGTGGCTTCGATCATGGGTCTTGATTTTGGGAACTCGATCTTGGGAGCTCTATTTTGGGAGCTCTATCTTGGGAGCTCGATTTTTGGGAGCTCGATCTTGGGAGCTCGATTTTGGGCCTCGATTTTGGGCCAGAATTTCCAGCAAAAAGAAACAATTGCAGCAGCTGGTTTAAGTATAACTTTTGATCTGTTAACCATCCGAAACTCACCCGAGGCCCTCGGGACCTTAACCAAATATACGAACAAGTCCTAAAACATCATACAAACTTATTTGAAACCTCAAATCACATAAAACGACGCTAAAACCGCGAATTATCCTCCCATTCAAGCTTAATGAAACTTAAAATTTTCAACTTCTACATTCGATGTCGAAACCTATCAAATCAACTCCGATTGACCTAAAATTTTACACACAAGTCATAAATGCTATAAAAATTTTCGGAACTAGATTCTGACTCCGGTATCAAAAAGTCAACTCCTCGGTCAAACTTCTAAACTTAAATTCTTTTTTTAGCCATTTCAAGCCTAATCCAACTACGGACTTTCAAATAAAATTTCGAACATGATCCTAAGTCCAAAATCACCATACGGAGCTGTTGGAATCATCAAACTTCTATTCCGGAGTTGTTTTCACATAATTAGATATCCGGTCACTATTGAAACTTAAACTTTTTATTTTTCATCAAAATTCCGTATCTCGGACTAGGGACCTCGAAATTTGATTTCGGGCATACGCCCAAATCCCAAATCACGATACGAACCTTCCGAAATTGTCAAAATACTTATCCCGTTTGCTTAAAATATTGACCAAAGTCAACTCAGTTGAGTTTGAAAGCTCTAATTCATATTTTAATCTGTTTTTCACCTAAAAACTTTTCGGAAATTTTTACGAACTGTGCACGCAAGTCAATGAATGATAAATAGTGCTTTACGAGGTCTTAGAACACAGAATTAATTATGAAATTTAAAGATGATATTTTGGGTCATCACAAGGGTAAAAATGTTAGATTTCAACTGATCCTACCAAAGTTAAAGCAAGTTCATAATGCATTCTATACTTATATGAAAGTGTTGCATATGATGTTGTATCAAAATACCTTGTCATAAGTTGCCAAGGGTTTTTTTTCTATTTTAAATCGGAATATTCTAATAGAGTTATTAACTCTTTCTTTTTATTTTGGTTATAAACCTCTATTGTCTCATGACTGTCCTATGTTAATGCCGAGGAGTATGAAGGATTGCTAGTATTACCTTGTTTGGATTTCATGAAATCCATGAATTCTTTATACATGGGATGGTTTGTATTTATCCCAGAAGAACTTGCTATATCAGCATTTATTAACTACTGATTTCCCCTTTCATAGGAAGGTGCCTCTCTTCCTCTATCCCTTCCTCGGGCATATTTAAACTGTGGACTCATTATCTGCACAATTTATAGCAAACATATTAGTTTACATATTCTCTAGTAAGAAAATCAGAAAGACTATTGTCTGTCCCTTTTTTTATATAAAATTTCAAAATCAAACGGAGCTAATAATGCTTGCCATCTTGCAAACATTTATTTTGAAATATCATATTTAAAAACTTTATTAAAAATAAACTTTGCTGCCTGAAAGTCATTTTTTATTAAAAACCTTTGGTTATATAAATCAGTTTGTAACTATTGCAAGTATTTCTTTGGCAACGGTAGCATAATTTTTCTAGGAATTATTCCATTTCACTGAATAAAATTGAACTAGATACTCTCTTTTATCTATTGGAGAGTATTGTTTCAATATTCCACCAAATCTAATATCCGAGGTATTAGTTTCTACTACCTTTGCCTCGCTTGGATTTGCAAGAGTTAAACAAGGAAGGTTATTAACTTTTTATTTAATTCTTTTGACCGACTCAGTACGATTTTTAGTCCAAGGCTTTGGATTCTTTTTTAATTTATCATAAAAGATAGCAGTATCCTTGGCTATATCACATATGAAAGGAGAGATATAATTCAAACTTCCTAAAAATCTTTGAAGTTGAGTTTTATGAGTAATAATATCAGGAAATTTAGAAGCAAATTCTATACTTCTATTAATAGGAATAATCCTATCTTTTTCAATATTATGACCAAGAAATATAATATTAATTTGAAAAAGGGCCATTTTTGGTTTAGATATAACTAGACCATTTTGAATTATGATTTTTCTAAACAGATCAAGATGCTTGAAGTGTGATTCAATATTTTTTGAAAATATTAATATATCATCTATATAGACAATTATAAAATTTGTATAAGGTATGAAAATATCATTCATAATTTTCTGAAATTCAGAAGGGGCATTTCTTAAACCAAAAGGCACAACATTCTACTCATATTGACCCATTGGGACATTAAAAGCAGTTTTGTATTTATCACTATCAGAAATTTGAATTTGCCAATATTCACATTTTAAATCAAATTTGGAAAATATAATAGTATCATGTAATCTATCCAATAAATCTTTTTTATTAGGGATGGGATATCTAATCCATTTTAAAATCTTATTTAGAGGCTTATAATTAATCACTAAACCTGTTCACCATGTTTATTAACATAGAAAGCAATACAAGACCATTTGGACTTTAAGGGTCTTATTAAACCCTTTTGTTGTAAGGGATCCATTTCCTTTTTGCATAATTCTAAGTAATTGGAATTCATTTGGAAAGGCCTAGCCTTTGTAGGGATATTACCCTCAGAGAAGTCTTCTTCATAAGGAAGACTTACAATATGTTTTTTTGTTCATAAGGAAAACTGATTTTTTAATAAATCAATTTTGTTAATAAGCTTAGGATTTTTTAAATTCTGTTCAATAGTAAGAGAACAAATTTTATTTTTCAAATAATCAATTTTTTGAACTCTAGAAGAAATATTTTTGGAAATAATTTCATTTAAAAATCTTTGAATAGGTTGAGTTATAAACTCAAAAGTAATTTTCTTATTATTAAAAGTTTCTATAAAACTTTTCGAATCCCAATTTTTAAGAGGCATAATATTATGAAAGAAAGTTACCCCTAATATAACATCTTGATCGATATCTTTTACCAAAACAAAACTTTCAGGAATGCAAACATTATTTTGGCAAATATAAGCTTTAGGTAATTTATAAGTAATACTCATTTGTCCACCACTAGTATATTTTAATCTGTGTGTAGTTTTATGAAAATATCTAGAAGGTATTACTCCTTCCTTTATACAACTTAAATCAGCTCCACTATTAAATAAAGAAGTAAACTCTTTTTTAAAATTATAATCAATTAAAAGAGTTACCTTTATAAGGAATTTTTGAGTAGTAAAATAATGGAGTTTTTGCAAAAATTCATCTTCTGCATAATTAATAGCTCCTAGTAATTTATCAGTTGATGGTTCTTCTTCGTTTACCTTTTTAGTGATATCAACACCGAATTCTTAGTCTTTGAGTTCAGAGTTTTCTAATGTAAGAACTGTTTTATCTAAGGTTATTTTATAAGCCTTTAACTCAGATATTTCTCTTTTGAGATTTTCAATCTCACTACTCAAATCTTGAACAGTAGTAATTCTATCCGATAATGATTTTTCTCTAATCATTCTTTTTATATCGCCCATTGTAAAAGGTCCTTTGCGAGACGAAATAATTGGAGTCTCTGTAGAGGGTAGTTCCTCTATTTTGTTACCTGATTCAGAAGTGGTAGGTAACTTGTCTAATATTTGTGATCTCAATTCAGGGTCCTTAATAATCCTAAGAAGCTCTATAATACTATCATTAGTAAGAACATTAATGTTCAATCCCCTGTATTGAGAATACATATTATAAAGTTCATCTTCAGTGTCATAATATTGTTTTGAGCATTGTCCTTCATTACAGGGACCTTGCTCATCTTCAGAAGAGGAAATATAATTTTCTTCTTGAAGGACTCGTAAGTCTTCATCAGTAGATGATTCTCTATCACTGTTTTCAGGACTATTATCCGGAGAGGAATTTAATAGAATTTTATACAAACATTCTTTGATATTATCATCTAAGTCAAGTTCTTTTATTTTATCCTTGACTTTACAGTCTTTAGCGTAATGGCCTACTCTACCACATTTATAACAAGCCTGTGGAATTTTTAATTTTATAAAATTCTTTTTCACTTTATGAAAATCTTTTCTTCTTTTAGTTTTTTCAAACCTTTTTTCAGAAGAACCTCTTTTCTTTTTATGAAAATCCTTTTTCTTATGAGAATATGTTTTCTTAGCAGGAATATCAATAGAAAATTATTCACAAAAGTTCCCTAATTGTTGTCTTTCATTAAGATGATGTTTTTTAATTTCATGGTTTAGCTTAATCTCATTACATAAATCTAAACCTTCTTGAGTACAAACACTAATCAATTTACCATAAGTATATTGATTATAGTCAATACTCATTGCTGCTCCTCTAAGGGTTTTTCTAAACCTTTCAGCAAAAAGAGGTGGAAGGCCATCGATAAATTTTGCTTTACAGTGAGTGCTTGTCACGACCCAAAATCCTACCTGTCGTGTTGGCGCCTATCTCAGTACTAGGCAAGCTGAAAACATCAATAACCCACGATTTCCTTTAAATTTAAAAACGTAACGTTTAATACAATACCAAAGATCTAGCAATTTCCGATACAACCCAAAATCTAGTGTCACTAAGTACATGAGTATCTAATATGAGTACAAGTATGAAAAATATGGTATATAATAGTATGAGACCAAATACAGTAAATAAGGAGATAGAGAAAAAGAGACAAGGTCTGCGGAACATGGCAGCTACCTCAAAATCTCCTGAAAATCAATTGCGCGAAATGATCAACACCCGCTATGTTCAGGAACATCTGGATCTGCACACGAAGTGCAGGATGTAGTATGAGTACAACCAACTCAGCAAGTAACAATAATAACTAAGGAACTGAAGATAATGACGAGCTACACAGTCATAGTTCACTTTCAGTAGTTCCAGCAAAAAATAGATATGCTTTCAAATCCGGCAGTTTAAGTGAAATCAATTTTATACAGTTCAATTTCAAGTAATCCGGATATAAATTCTTTTAGAGATTTTACAACAACGACAGATAGCAACCAAGTGCAACAATAGATGCAAAGCAAGTACAACCTCTCAAGCAACAATCACTCAGCTCTTCACAACAGCTCAACCACTCGGCTCTCAGCCCTCAGTACTCACACTCAATAGGTACCCGCGCTCACTAGGGGTGTGTACAGACTCCGAAGGGGCTCCTACAACCCAAGCACTATAATCTGCACGGACAACTCACGTGCTATAATATCCTGCACGGACAACTCACGTGCCATAATATCCTTACCTCACTGACATGCCCTCGGCCTTACTCAGTCCTCAATCTCTCAAGTCTCTCGGGCTCTCAGAAATTACAAAGATCAGCCCAAACAAAGATAACACAGTATATCAATAAATATCCAGAAAGACTGAGGTATAATACGCAAGAAAAATCATGACTGAGTACAAGACATTAATTAGCAAATAATTCAATAAGTACGCGACCTCTACAGGTCTCAACAGTACTATAACATAGCCTAAGCATGATTTCTAACATGATTTATTGTCAAATTGCTTCAACACATAGAGGTCATATAGCTAACAATAAATTATTCAACTTTACAGTTTCTCGGGACGGACCAAGTCACAATCCCCTCGGTCCACGCCAACACGCCCATCACCTAGTATGTGCCACCTCCAAAATAATAACATGATACCAAAATCCAGGGTTTCAAACCCCTCAAGACCAGATTTATAATTGTTACTTACCTCAACCCGTGTAATTATTTATTCCGCTATGTCCTTGCCACGAGAATTGGTCTATGCAATTCTCGTATCTAGCCACAATTAATTCAAATCAGTCAATACAAATTATTGTAATTAATTCCATAAGGAAATACTAATTTTCCCAATAACATCTGAAATTAACTCAAAAATCGCCCGTAGGGCCCATATCTCGGAACGCGATAAAGGTTATAGAATATGAACGCTCATCCAACTACGAGTCCAACCATATAAATTTTATCAAAATCCGATATCAGCTCGACCCTCAAATCTCCAATTAAAATCTATCAAGATTTCTACCATTTTCAACCCAATTCTTACCCATTTGAACTTAACAATCCTTCCACAACCTTATTGGTATGTATATATAATACTCTTACACCCAAGAATCATACTATGAATCACCCATTTTTATTCCAAACCCGAAATTGAAGGATTGAGGAAAAAAATTCTTACCTCTTTGAAGCCCTAGAAAGTTCCTTATGAAATCTTCAAACCTTGAACAAGAATTGATGGATAAATGACTAAGTCTTCACTTTTTCTCTCTAAAATGCTCTCACCTCTCTCTAAAATATCAGATTTTGTCTCAAAAATGAGCTTCAAGGGCTATAAATCGAAGTTTGGTCGGGTCAAAAATTAGAAAGACTGGAAGCTCTGACGCAGTTATGCGGTCGCATATGCGATCTCATAACCAGTATGCGGTCCGCATACCGGCCGCATAATTTGGCCTCCAAAGCTGGATGTTACTGACCCGGTATGTGGTCATTATGCAGTCCGCATACTTGTTCTGTGGTCGCATAATGCACCGCAAAACAGGTCTGCGGTCGCATAGTGAACCGCAGATTTTTCTCATATCTTGCCCCTCTCCTGAACCACTTTGCGACCATTATGCGGTCCGCAGAGTGATTCTGCGACCGCATAGTGGTCGCAGAAATGACCATTTTTCCGACAAAAATTTCCTTTATACATTGGTTCATTGTTCAACCCAAAAAGTCTGAGTCGCGGCTAGCAAGCTCGCCGCAAGAAATTTTTATAATCTTTTTACTATTTGTTCTACCTCGGTACCACCAAACCTTAATTTCCTTAGCAAAATTTCTCCGAGTTCGTTACACAAAAGTTAACATCCGGTCAACCTTTTCAACTTAAATTCTAAACCTTGGAACTAAGCACTCTAAATCATTTCAAAGCCTCACCGAACCCAAACCAATTACCCCGGCAAGCCAAATAACAACTGTAATTCACAATTTGAGCAGTAAATGGGGAAACGGGGCTGGAATAGTCAAAACGACGGGTCGGGTCGTTACATTCTCCCCCTCTTAAACAAACATTTGTCCTCGAACGGGCTTAGAATAATACCTAGAGTCTCACATATATGTGGATATTTGCTCTGCATCTCCTGCTCAATCTCCCAAGTAGCTTCTCCGACTGGCTGGCCTCTCCGCTGCACCTTCACCGAAGCTATGTTCTTTGATCTCAACTTTCGAACCTGCCGATCTAAAATAGTTACCGGCTCCACATCATAAGTCAAATTACCGTCCAGCTGCACTGTACTGAAATCCAGAATATGAGACGGATCCCCGACATACTTTCGGAGCATGGATACATGAAACACTGGATGAACACCTGATATACTAGGCGGCAAGGCAAGTTCATAAGCCACATCTCCAATTTTCTTAAGTATCGCAAAAGGCCCAATCTACCAAGGGCTCAACTTGCCCTTCTTCCCGAACCTCAACACACCCTTCATGGGTGACATATTGAGCAGAACCTTCTCCCCAACCATGTGAACAACGTCACGAACATTCCTATCCGCATAACTCTTCTGTCTAGACTATGCCGTGCGAAGCCGTTCCTGAATTACTTTAACCTTCTCTAAAGCATCCTGAACCAAGTCAGTACCCAATAGTCTAACCTCACCCAGCTCAAACCAACCTACCGTAGACCGACATCGTCTCCCATATAAAGATTCATACGGAGCCATCTGAATGCTTCACTGGTAGCTATTATTGTAAGCAAACTCCGCGAGTGGTAGAAATTGATCCCAAGAACCCCCAAAATCAATGGCACAAGCGCGTAGCATATCCTCCAATATCTGAATAGTGCGCTCGGACTGTCCGTCCGTCTGAGGTTGAAATGTTGTACTCAACTGAACCTGTGTGCCCAATTCTCACTGCACTGCCCTCCAAAACTATGAGGTAAACTGCGTACCCCGATCTGAAATAATGGACACTGGCACACCGTGTAGGCGAACAATCTCGCGAATATAAATCCCAGCCAAATGTTCCGAAGAATAATTAGTACCGACTGGAATAAAATGCGCAGATTTGGTCAACCGATCTAATATCACCCAAACAACATCAAACTTTCTCAAAGTCCGTGGGAGCCCAACTACAATGTCCATGGTAATACGCTCCCACTTCCACTCCGGAATTTCAAGTCTCTAAAGCAATCCTCCTGGACTCTGATGTTTATACTTAACCTGTTGACAATTTAAACACCGAGATACAAACCTAACTATATCTTTCTTCATCCGCCTCCACCAATAGTGTTGTCTCAAATCCTGATACATCTTTGCGGCGCCTGGATGAATAGAGTACCGCGAATTGTGAACTTTCTGGAGAATCAGCTCACTTAAACCATCTACATTAGGCACGCATAGACTGCCCCGTATCTGTAATACACCGTAATCTCCAATAGTGACTTCCTTGGCATCCTTGTGCTGAACCGTGTCCTTAAGGACAAGCAGATGTGGATCATCATATTGGTGCTCTATGATGCGATCATATAAAGAAGACCGAGAAACCACACATGCCAAAACTCGATTCGTCTTGGAAATATCCAACCTAACAAACTGGTTGGCCAAAGCCTGAACATCCAATGCTAAAGGCCTCTCTACTACCGGTAAATATGCTAAGCTGCCCAAACGTTCCGCCTTACGACTCAAGGCATCGGCCACTACATTGGCCTTTCCAGGATGATAGAGAATGGTGATATCATAATCCTTAAGCAACTCCAACCATCTCCGCTGCCGCAAATTAAGATCCTTCTGTTTAAACAGATGTTGTAGACTCTGATGATCTGTATATACCTCACACTGGACACCGTACAAGTAATGCCGCCAAATTTTCAAGGCATGAACAATAGCTGCTAACTCAAGATCATGGACTGGATAATTCTTCTCATGTACCTTTAACTGTCAGGATGCATAGGAAATCACCCTACCATCTTGCATCAGCACGGCACCGAGATCAATACGCGACGCGTCACAATACACAATATAAGACTCTGAACCTGATGGCAATACCAATACTGGAGTTGTAGTCAAAGCTGTCTTGAGCTTCTGAAAGCTTTCTTCACATTCATCCGACCACATGAACGGAGAACCTTTCTGGGTCAATTTAGACATAGGTGATGCAATAGATGAGAAACTCTTCACGAAACGATGATAATAACCGGCCAAGCCGAGAAAACTCTAAATCTCAGTAACTGAGGAGGGCCTTGGCCAATTCTGCACTGCCTCTATTTTCTTTGGATCCACCTTAATTCCTTCACTGGACACTATATGTCCCAAGAATGCCACTGAATGTCACGACCCAAAATTTCTCACCGACGAGACCGCGATGGCGCCTATAATTTCACTTGCTAGGCAAGCCAACGTTAGAGAATCATTAACCAATTCCTTATTTCCATTAAGTAATTAACAATAATTAACTAAGATGAAATATATTAAGTGCGGAATATCATAAAACTGTATTAATTACTACCACTCGGATCTGGAGTCACAATTCACGAGCATTCTAGAATTATTACAAGTAATAGTTTGAAAGAAATACAACTATTTGAATGAAAGAAATAGTAGAACAGAAAAGATAGAAGGGGACTTAAAGGTCTGTGAACGCCGACAGATCTACCTTGAGTCTCCGGATAGTGGACCAATAGCAAAATCTCGATCAACCCGAACCGGTATCAAAATATGCACAGAATGTGTAGAGTGTAGTATCAGTACAACCGACCCCATGTACTGGTAAGTGTCGAGCCTAACCTCGACAAATTAGTGACGAGGCTAAGGCAAGGCATCTACAAATCAGCCTGTACAATTCAACAGTGTATATACAAATAACATAAATAAAGAACTAAACAGGAAATTTCCGGAGGGGAACATACTGAGGGGAATACAAGATGAAGAACTACAACAGAATGATCACCGAAGCAGTCAATATACCATGAATCATTAGGAATAGTTAATACAGTAAAGCAAAATACACGGCATCACCCTTCGTGCTTTTACTCTCAATCTCACCATAAAAATCAATAGAAATGGCACGGCATCACCCTTCGTGCATTACCTCTCATATCATGGAACCACATTACCCTTCGTGCATTAACACTCATAATATGGCACGACATCACCCTTCGTGCATTAACACTCACAATATGGCACGGCATCACCCTTCGCGCATTAACACTCACAATATGGCACGACATCACCCTTCGTACATTAACACTCACAATATGGCACGTCATCACCCTTCGTGCATTAACACTCTCCCTTACCATAATGCAATACATAAATAACACCAGGGAGATAGAATACCAAGTACAAACCTTGCTTCAATATTTGGTTCCATATCATCAATCTCAACTTTGAAATAAAAACTCAATAATCACACGTATCTATTCAAAAATGACTCAATAATATTAAGTATTGCTAAAGGAATCAATTACATTGCATAAATTTAGATTTCCTAAATTTCCTTCCAAAAAGTCGAAAATCGACCTCGGGCCCGCTTGGTCAAAACCCGAGGTTCGGACCAAAATCCATTTACCCATTCACCCCGAGCCCGAATATATAATTGATTTTAGAATCCGACCTCAAATTGAGGTCTAAATCCCTAAATTTCTGAAATCCCTAGTTTCTACCCAAAACCCCTAATTCTACCATGAAAACCTTAGATTTTAGGTTGAAATCTTGTCAAATGTAGTGAAAGATTGAAAGAAACCATTTTAGAATCACTTACCTATGATTTGGGGGAAGAGATGGTCTTTGGAAAATCGCCTCTTGTGTTTTAAGTCTTGAAAATATGGGAATGAATGAAAATTCCCGTCCAAAAGTCATTTTGATCAGCTGCAGATGTCGCATTTGCTACTTGAGCTTTGCAAATGCGAAGGAGTCATCGCAATTGCGAATCCCTTCACACGTCTATTGCCTTCGCAAATGCGAAAACTATTGGCCCAGATTCTCTTTGCATTTGCGATGAGAAGCTCGCAAATGCGAACCTCTCAGAGGTCGCAATTGAGATGCCTGATCTCGCAAATCTCACTCTGTAGCCTATCTGAAACTCACCCGAGCCCTCGGGGCTCTAAACGAAAGGTGAACACAAGTCTAAAAACATCATACGAACTTTCTCGCGTGATCAAATCGCCAAAATAACACCTAGAACTATGCATTTAGCACCAAATCAAATGAAATTCTCAAGAACACTTTAAAATTCATATCTTTTCAACTCGACGTCCGAATTACGTCAAATCAACTCCGTTTCTCACCAAAATTCACAGACAAGTATTAAATATCATAATGAACTTGTACCGGGCTCTGGAACCAAAATACAGACCTGATACTAACAATGCCAAATATCAATCAATTCTTAAAAATAATTAATTTTCAGACTTTTAATTTTCATCAAAAATTTATAACTCAAGATAAGGACCTTCTAATTCGATTCCGGGCATACGCCCAGGTCCCATAATTCGATACGGACCCACCGGGATCATGAAAACAACGATTCGGGCTTGTTTACCAAAACTGTTGACCGAAGTCGACTAAAATCAACTTTTAATGCATAAATTCTTATTTTCATCAATTTTTAACATAAACGCTTCCGGAAACCTGCCCGGACTGTGCATGCAAATCAAGGAGGGTAAAAATGAGATTTTTAAGACTTAAGAGCGCAAATTCGAGTTCTAAAACATAAGATGACCTTTTGGTTCATCACACTGAACTAAGCCAGAACTCGCACTTAGAGAATTTAGAATAAAGTTTCTCCTCTCTCAACCTCTGCAATACAATACCCAAGTGTTGTGCATGCTCCTCCTGGCTACGTGAGTATACCAGGATATCATCAATAAATACCACGACAAATGAGTCAAGATACAGTGGAATACGCTATTCATCAAATGCATAAATGTTGCTGGGGCATTGGTTAGCCCAAAAGACATCACAAGAAATTCATAGTGGCCATAACGAATTTTGTATGCCGTCTTCAGTATATCCGAATCCCAAATTTTCAATTGGTGATACCCAGATCTTAAATTAATTTTAGAGAACACCCTCGCTCCCTGAAGCTGGTCAAATAAATCATCAATACGTGGCAAGGGATATTTATTTTTGGTTGTAGCTTTGTTCGACTACCTATAATCGATGCACATCCGCATAGTACCATCTTTCTTTTTCACAAATAGAATCGGTGCACCCCAAGGTGACACACTAGGCCTAATAAACCCTTTTTTAAGGAGTTCCTGAAGTTGCTCTTTCAATTCTTTTAACTCAGTTGGTGCCATACGATACGGAGGAGTAGAAATGGGTTGAGTGCCCTGCACCAAGTCAATATTGAAATCAATATCCCTATCGGGCAGAATACCTGGCAGGTCAGTAGGAGATACATCAGGAAAGTCTCTCACTACCGGTACTGAATCAATAGTAGGAGTATCTATATCAACATCTCTCACAAAAGTCAAGTATGACAAACACCCCTTCCCAACCATACGTTGGGCTTTCAAATAAGCAATTACCTTGCTAGGAACAAAATCTAGAGAACCTCTCCACTCAACCTTTGGCAACCCCGGCATGGTAAACGTCATAGTTTTTGCGTGACAGTCCAGAATAGCATGACATGGAGACAACCAATCCATACCCAGGATTACATCAAAATCAACCATACCGAGTAATAAAAGATCAACCGTAATCTCCAGTTCCCCAATAGTTACCACACATGACCGATACACACGGTCCACAATAATAATATCACCCACCGATGTAGATACACTAACATGTGAAACTAAGGACTCACAGGGCATATCCAAATAATGAGCAAAATACAATGATACATATGAATAAGTATAACCAGGGTCAAATAATATAGAAGCCTCCCTGTGGCACACTGAAACAATACCTATGATCACTCCATCTGAAGCAACAACATCTGGCCTGGCAAGAAAAGCATAAAATCTGGCCTGACCACACCTGATCGGCCTCCCCCTCTTGAGTGACCCCTAGCTGCCTGACCCCCACCCCGAGCTAACAGGGCGGGTGGTGTAACTGCTGGTGCTAGTGCCGTTGGTCGAGGACTAGGACAATCTCTCTTGAAATGACCCAATTCTCCGCACTTGAAACAACCCCTCCTCTGACAGAACTGCAGCTCCTGATAACCCTAAGAATTACCTGTAGAAGCCTGAGAAGACAAGGCATGATGAGAACTCTGCGCTGGTAGTGCACTGAATGAAAACTGGCCTGAGTGATCACTGTAAGAATTGTGGCTAGCTGATGCACCACGATGAGCTGGACAACCCGCCTGAGCGTGTCTGTAAGAATGGCCCCTACCGCGGTAAAACTGACCCCCTGAAGGAACACCACGGAACCACGATGCCTCTTAGCCTCCCTCTCAACCCGCTCCTGTCTACGAAGCATCTCAATCTGACAAGAAATGTTGACAACCTCATCAAAAGTAGCACCAGACAACCACAGCCACGGCCTCTCGTGGCCCTAACTGGTGGCATTGGTAGTTGACCGTCCGATCTGGTAGTACATATCCTCACCATCTGTGATAGAATAGAATAACAGAAATTTAGTTTTCGAAAACAACAAATTCGCACGATAGAATACAAGAAAGTGAATTTTTCCTAAGGGTTCTGCAGCCTTTCGAAGATAAGTACAGACGTCTCTGTACCGATTTGTAAGACTCTACTAAACTTGCTCATGACTCGTGAGACCTATGTTACCTAGGCTCTGATACCAACTTTTCAAGACCTAAAATCCCAACCTGCCGTGATAGCGCCTATCTTGATACTAGGCAAGCCGATAACATCCAGGATCTACAATTTCTTTCAAGTTTGAAAATATAATATTTAAATAAAATATAGAATCCCACAAATACTAATACGAACACTTCCCAAAACCTGGTGTCACTGAGTACATGAGCATCTAATCTGAATACAAGTCTGGAAAATACGGTCTATACTAGTCTAAGACCAAATACAGTAAACCAGGAGATAAGGAAAGAGAGACGATGTCTACGAAATATGGCAGCTACCTCTGAATCTCCGAAAAATAAACTATTCGAGAAAATCAACACCCGCTATGTCCAAAAACACTTGGATCTGCACACGAAGTGCAGGGTGTAATATGAGTACAACCAACTCAGCAAGTAACAATAATAACTAAGAAACTGAAGATAATGACGAGCTACACAGTTATAGTTCATTTTCAGTAATTCCAGCAGAGAATAGACATGCTTTCAAATCCAGCAGTTTAAGTCCAATCAATTTATACAGTTCAAGTTCATGTAATCCGGATATTAAAATCTTTCAGATAATTTTACAACAATGACAGATAGCAATTAAGTGCAACAACAAATGAAAGCAAGTACAACCTCTTAGGGCAACAATCACTCCACTAGTCACAACAACTCAACCACTTGGCTCTCAGCCCTCAGCACTCACACTCAATGTTTACCCGCGCTCACTGGGGGTCAGACTCTGGAGGGGCTCCTACAGCCCAAGCGCCATAATCTGCACGGATAACTCACGTGTTATAATATCCTGCACGGACAACTCACGTGTCATAATCCTTACCTCACCAACAGGCCCTCGGCCTTACTCAGTACCCAACCTCTCTAGTCTCTCGGGCTCTCCGAAATCACAAAGATCAGCCCAAACAAAGATAATATAATGCATCAACAAATATCAAGAAAGACTGATGTATGATACGCAAGTAAAATCATGACTGAGCATAAGATAGAAATTAGCAAACAATTCAATAAGTATGTGCCCTCTGTGGGTCCTAACAGTACTATCACATAGCCTAAGCATGATTTCTAACCTGATTTATAGTCAAATTTCTTCAACACATAGAGAGCATATAGCTAACAATAAATTATTCAACTTTACAGTTTCACGGGACGGACCAAGTCACAATCCCCTCGGTGCACACCCACACGCCCGTCAACTAGCATGTGCGTCACCTCTAAAATAATCACATGACACAAATTCGGGGCTTCATACCCTCAGGACCAGAATTATAATTGTTACTTACCTCAGGCCGTGAAATTCTTTTTCTGCAATGTCCTTTCCTCGTGAGTTGGTCTCCAAACGCCTGGAATCTAGCCATAAATAATTTGTTTCAGTCAATAAAATTTATTGGAATTAATTCCATAAGAAAATACTAATCTTCCATAAAAATCTGAAATTTAGCTCAAAACATCGCCCGTGGGGGCCGCGTCTCGGAACCCGACAAAAAATACAAAATGCGAAAGCCCATTCAACCACGAGTCTACCCATACCAATTTTACCAAAATCTGACCTCAACTCAACCCTCAAATCTACAAATCTTATTTCCAAATTTCTAAGTTCCAATCTCCGATTTACACCTCAAAATCACGTAATCTAGTAGGATTATTCAATGATAATTCAATATTATGGAGTAGAAATGATCGCAAGGGACTTACCTCAAGTTTTCCTTGAAAATCTACCAAAATCGCCTCTCCTCAAGCTCCAATTTAACAAAAATGGCGAATGGAACGAAGTCCCTCTTTTTATAATGCTGCCCAAACTGCCTCGATTCTTCCTCGCTCTTGGCCTTCGATCGAGGTCCTCGATCCTAGGCCTCAATCTTGGACTTCGATCCTGGGCCTCAATCCTGGGACTCGATCGTGGCTTCTATCCTGATCCTCGATCATAGCCCTCTACCCTGGCCTTCGATCATGTCTTCGACCCTGGTCTCTGAACCTGGCCTTCAATCATGTCTTCGATCGTGGCCCTCGACCCTGGGCTCGATTTTGGCAGATTCTGAGCTCGATTTCTGGGCTCGATTTTGGCAGATTCTGGGCTCGATTTCTGGGGAACAAAAATTGCAGCAAAAGGAAATTGCAGCAGCTATTTTTGTCTACTTTTTGATTCGTTAACCATCCGAAACTCACCCGAGGCCCTCGGGACCTCAACCAAATATACTAACAAGTCCTAAAACATCATACGAACTTAGTCGAGTCTTCAAATAACATCCAATAAGACTAAAGGCACGAATCAAACATAGATTCAAGACTAATGAACTTTGAAACTTTCCATTTCTACAAACAACGCTGAAACCTATCAAATTACGTCCGATTGACCTCAAAATTTGCACACAAGTCATAAATGACATAACGGAAGTACTCAATTTTTCAGAATTGGATTTCGACCACCTATATCAAAAAGTCAACCCCCCAGTCAAACTTCCCAAAAATTCAAATTTCGGCATTTCAAACCTAATTCCACTACGGACCTCCAAAAAATATTTCGAACACGCTTCTAAGCCCAAAATCACCATACGAAGCTATTGGAATCATAAAAGTTCAAATCTGAGTCATTTACACATAGGTCCATATTCGGTCTATTTGTCTAACTTAAATTTTCAATTATGAGACTAAGTGTCTCATTTCATTTCGAATTTCTTCCGGACCCGAACCAACTAACCCGGTAAGTCATAAAATAACTATATAGTATAAATTGAGCAGTAAATAGGGGAATGGGGTTATAACACTCAAAATGACCAGTCGGGTCGTTATAGGAGCTTCGGGAATAAATTACAAGAACACCAGCCCTGGCTAGTTCTAATCTCAACAGAAGATCCTAAACCACGGTCCCTTTCTACAACCTCACATGCCTATCCATCGGCTTAACGGGTTAATAGGGACCACCAGTTATGTTTCCATAACCAGGGTTTACTGTCAATATATATAGTATAGTATATATATAAGCTATATTCGATGTATATACATATCTTAAGATGTATATATAGTATATTATAGTATATTTATAAGCTATATTCGATATATATATATTATATATATATAAGCTATATATATAAGAAAAAGTATAATTATAAAAAGATTGGGGTTAAAACAAAGTTGGGAGGTTAAATGGCTATTTTATAAATAGCCAAATACTATTTTGACAGGTAAAACGGCCATATTTTAAATGTCATTACGGCTATAATATGGCAGATTTGTTTTAAAAAATATTAGTCGTTGGGACCGGATAGGCCCGTTTAGGACCGCTTGAACCGGCCCACTTCCCAGTCGGTCCCGATCTCGCGGGCCTTGCCTATAGGACCGGCCCACTACCCAGCCCACTTCCCACGGTCCCGGTCATATCCGATTAGGAACGTTTAGGCCCAACGCCCATTTGGGCCTGTGGTCCTGGGTCGGGCCCGGTCCTAACTGGCCCACATGCCACCCTTACCAGGCTTCAATAAAATGCCCATACCTTTCTGTACAAATGTCCAAATGATTTGTGTTATATCATTCTGGAAACTAGATTCAAAGGGTTAAAACTTTCATTTTTGAATCATCACCAAATTCGTTATGGATTCAAAGATATAAGCCTCCGAAGTCGGACCATCAAACCTGTAGAACTCCTGATGTGCGGCCGCACACAAAATTGTGCGGTCCGCACTTTTCCTCTAGAGTGCAGCCGACACAAAATTGTGCAATCCGCACTTGTCCTCTGTGGTCCGTACTTTTCCTCTGAAGTGAGGCCACACTCAAAATTGTGCGGTCGCGGTCCGCACTTTTCCAAAAGTTCCAGAACAACATTAGAGTGCCGAAATGCCCGCACATCGCTCAAAACTCACCCCAAAACTCACCGAGCCACTCGGAATCCTGTTCAAATATACCAACAATTTTCATAACATAACACGGACATATTCGAGGCCTCAAATCACATCAAACAATAACAAAATGACGAATCGTACCTCAAATCAAAATCTATGAACTTTGAACTTTCAAATTCTATATCTTGTGCCGAAATACATCAAATCAATCCGGAATGACTTCAAATTTTGCAAACAAGTCATAAATAAAATAACTGAGCTATGAAAAGTTTCAAAACTGGATTCCGACCCCGATATCAAAAAGTCAACTCCCCGGTCAAACTTTTCGAAAATTCAATTTTTGTCATTTCAAGCCAAATTCCACTACGGACTTTCAAATAATTTTTCGGACACGCTCCTATGTCCAAAATTACCATACAGAGCTATTGGAATCATCAGAATTCCAATCTAAGGTTGTTTACACATAAGTCAAATCTTTGGTCAACTCTTTTCATTTAAGCTTCAAAAAATGAGAATTGTTCTTTTAATTAAATCTCGAATCTTCCGAAAAATTAAACTCGACCAGAACCGCGGTTCATAATACATATTATGAATCTGCTCGAGACCTTAAGTCACTGAACGGGGCGTTAATTCTTAAAACGATAAGTCGTATAGTTACACATATTATACATATATTTTATATCATAAGTTATTTTTAGTTTAATCAATTTGGTAAACAACTATTTAGGTTAATTCTTCAATTATTTATAGAAACCCTGATTAGGAAGGTTTCGGAAGCTAAGAGTGATGAATTTTACGTGAGAAAGTTGACAGTAACACATCCTCTTCAGGACCCATTGGGAAATTATTGGGGAGATTTGCAGTCGTACCCTATATTCGTGTCACCTTTTTAACATGTACCCTATTTTTAAAAATTATTGATTTGGTAGCCAACTAACAAAAAAACCGTAATAATATGACAATTACACCTTTGACAAAAGATATAAAACCTGCATCACGCATTAATCGTGTGATCTGCAATCTTATTCGTGAAAAAAGAACACCTCCTCTCCTCTCAGCAGCTTTATCAAAAAACCAAAAACTTGTCCAGATTCATCTTCATAATCATATTTACATGAAGTTGTTTCACCTTGAAGCTAAAACTTCATGCTAATGTAGCATGAAGTTGTTTCATGTTGAAGTTAAAACTTCATGCTAATATAGCATGAAGTTGTTTCACATTGAAGCTAAAACTTCATGTTAATGCATGTTGAAGTTATTTATCCTGCAGTCTACAGTTTTGTCATGCATTTTATCCGAAACTTCAGTCTAAACATGCTGAAGTTATTTAGTTCTTTTGCAAAAATTTCAGACTAAACATGCTTAAGGTTTTTAGTTCATTTGCTAAAACTTCACACTAAACATGCTTAAGTTTTTGTCTTACAGTATGTAATTTTCTAATGTGTATTTGCTAATGCATGTTGAAGTTATTTAGTTTATTTGCTAAAATTTCAGACTAAACTTGCTTAAGGTTTTTAGTTCATTTTCTAAAACTTCAGACTAAACACGCTTAAGTTTTTGTCTTGCAGTATGTAATTTTCTAATGAGTTTTTGCTAATGTATGCTGAAGTTATTTAATTCATTTTCTAAAACTTCAGACTAAACATGCTTAAGTTTTTGTCTTGCAGTATGTAATTTTCTAA
Source organism: Nicotiana otophora (assembly GCA_000715115.1). Taxonomy (NCBI): domain Eukaryota; kingdom Viridiplantae; phylum Streptophyta; class Magnoliopsida; order Solanales; family Solanaceae; genus Nicotiana; species Nicotiana otophora. The sequence continues at coordinate 159,201 of AWOL01S0004350.1, forward strand.
TTAGTTTTTGCTAATATATATTGAAGTTATTTATTTCATTTGCTAAAACTTCATACCAAAACATGCTGAAGTTTTGTCATGCAGTCTACAATTTTGTCATGAGTTTTATCCGAAACTTTAGTCTAAACAAGCTGAAGCTTTTTAGTTCATTTGCTAAACTTTCAGACTAAACATACTTAAGTTTTTGTCTTGCAGTATGTAATTTTCTAATTAGTTTTTTCTAATGCATGCTAAAGTTATTTAGTTCATTTGCTAAAATTTCATACCAAAACATGCTGAAGGTTTGCCCTGCAGTCTATAGTTTTGTCAATAGTATTTTATTAAAGAAGGCCAAAATCATCTTTTTAAAATTCTTTTAACAAAAAGAAAATAGGTACGGATGCAAACAAAAAAAATAAACGGGTATAAGTGTCACGACCCAAAATTTATCCATTGTCGTGATGGTGCTTCTCCAACCTACGTTGATCATCCTCAGGCATAGCAGGAACCAAATAATACTGTGCAGCTGCAACCGGCTGGGCTGGTGGTACCTCCGGTGTCTGAAGTCCCTGAATAACTTGCTCGGGTGTGCAAGCGACAGGAGACTGAGTGCCTCCCCCAGCCTGAGAAGTGGCTGCAGCCGTCGAAATAGAGACCGCCTGAGCAAGGCCGGTACACGCTGTCAGAATCTGAGCTAGGGCCTTCTAAAGGCCTGGAATCACTATAAGCACAGGCGATGCTTGAGCTGGTGCATCAACAACTGGAACCTGGTCCTGATCTGGGACAACCGATGGATCTGCAGGTACTTCCACAACCATTGTACGGGCTGCACCTATGCCCCTACCACGGCCTCTACCGCGGCCTCGGCCTCTCGCGGCCCGATCTGGTGGTTGTCCCTCTTGACCGACAACACGAGTCCTCACCATCTATGAGAGAATGAAATATAGATGTTTAGTTACTAGAATACACAGAAAGCACGATGAGAATCCAAGAATGTGAAATTTTCCTAAAGGTTCTGCAGCCTCTCGAAGATAAGTACAGAAGTCTCTACTAAACCCGCTCATGACTCGTGAGACCTATAAAACCTAGGCTCTGATACGAACTTGTCACGACCCAAAATCTAACCATGGTCGTGATGGCACCTATCGTGTCACAAGGCAAGCCTACTTCCCAAAATATTACTACTAAACCAGTTATAAGAATTTAATAAAATATTTCAACATTTAAATTTTTCATAAACTAAATCAACTCTAAATATAATATAGAAAACTACGGAAATGAGACCCAAACATCGGGGTGTCACTAAGTCATAAGCGTCTAAATCTATGAACTAAGAAATGAAACAGTCTAACTGTCAATACAATCCAAAAGATGAAATAATAAAAGGAGTGACAAGGTCCTATGGACGCTAGCAGCTACCTTGCAATCTCCACAGATAGTCGGCCTGAACTCAACGATCGCCGCGCTATAACTCACCTGGATCTGCCCATAAAGTGCAGGGTATAGCATGAGTATAACCACCTCAGCAAATAACAGAAATAACTAAGGAACTGAGCAATAGTGACGAGCTAAGTAAAATAGTCTAATTATTTATTTTCACAATTTAAAAATAAACAGAAATAAACAGGTAATTCCATAACTCAGTAAATGCCACAAGGAAGTTTAACAGATAAATGCAGCAACAACACAAATAAATACAACCACATAGCAGTGTCACTCCATCACACATCACTCGCACTCAGCACTCAACACTCAACACTCTGCGCTCACTGAGGGTGTACAGACTCCGGAGGGGCTCCCAAAGCCCAAGCGCTAAGCACGGACAACTCACGTGCCATCATATCAATACCTGGATCCGCATGATCAACTCACGTGCTATGCAGATAACTCATGCGCTATGGTATGAATACCTGGACCCGCATGGTCAACTCACGTGTTACGCGGACAACTCATGCGCTACGCAGACATCTCACGCGCTATGGTATTAATATCCTCAAAACCAGGCCCTCGGCATCACTCAATCATGTACTTCACTAGCCTCTCCATCATCAACAGTAAGGGAACACAGCCCACATCAAGTATCATATTAGCAATTAGTATAGACTGAGGAAAACATATACAATAATTTCTATGACTGAGTACAAATAATGTGAGCATGAATAAATCCTAAGCATGATCTTTAACATGAAGGCAAACAAGTTCAACAACAAGTAACTACGTAAACACATATGATGGCCATGAGGCCTCACAGGACGGACCAAGTCTCAATCCCTCAAGGTATACACCCACATGCTCGTCACCTAGCGTGGGTATCACCAATAAATAGTCACACGATATCAAATTCTTCGGGTTTATACCCTCAAAGCCAGAGTTAAAACTGTTACTTACCTTAACAGCGTAAAAATCCTACTCCGGGATGCCCTTGTCTCTGGACTCGGTCTCCGAATGCTCCGAATCTATTCACAATTAGTACAATACCATCAATGCACACTAATGGAATGAAATCCACAAGCAAAAACTACACAATTAGACCAAAACCCGAAATTGGCTCAAACCCGGCCCCCGAGCCCACGTCTTGAAATCCGACAAAATTTATAAAACTAGAAAGCTCATTCACTCATGAGTCTAACCATACCAAATTCATCAAAATGTCGCCTCTCTCCCGAGTTTCTCAAATCCAAAAATTGAAAAATGAAGACATACCATAGCACAATCGCACCTGCTGCCGCTTTATCCTCTTCTGCGAAGCCGCACCTGCAGAAATTTCCATCGCAGGTGCGGAACTCACTAAAGATCCCATATTCTGCATCTACGTCCTAAAGCGCGCGCCTGCGCTTACGCACCTGTGCGTTACTCTTCGCATCTACGAAGCCATCCCAAAATCCTCCTCTCTGCATCAGCGCTCAAGGCCTTGCACCTGCGGGCTCGCAGATGCGACCAATTCTTCGCACATGCGTTCCAAGCCTTGGCCTTCCATTTCCGCATCTGAGGCTTCCCCAAACGCCCCTGCGATCATCGCACCTGCGGCTCACCATCCTCAGGTGCGGCTATACCAGTAGCCTTACACCAGCAGTTTCCAACTGCATCTCTCAACTTCCAAACTCCCTGATACCCATCTGAAATCATCCCGAGCCTCTCGGGACCTCAACCAAAAATACCAACAAGTAATATATCAACATACCAACTTAGTAGAACCTTTGAATCACTCAAAACAACATCAAATCATTAAATTACCCTCGGATTCAAGCGTAAGAACTTCTAAATTTCCAAATTTGGCAACCGATGCCGAAATCAACCAAACCACGTCCGAATGACCTCATTTTGCACACACGTCAAAAATGACACTACGAACCTACTCCAACTTCCTAAATTCCATTCCGACCCCGATATCAAATTTTTTCATTGCCGACCGAAATCACCAAATTTCCAATTTCGCCAATTCAAGCCTAATTCTACCACGGACCTCTAAATCACATTCTGGACATACTCCTAAGTCCAAAATTACCTAACGGAGCTAACGGAACCAACAAAATTCAAATCCGAGGTCATTTACACATAGGTCAACATCCAGTTGACTTTTCTAACTTAACTTTCTAACTAAGAGACTAAGTGTTCATTTCACTCCAAAACTTCTCCGAACCCAAACCTACCAACACGATACAACTCAACACCACTGAAAAACACATAAAGAAGCTGTAATGGGGAAACAAGGCTATAAACCTCGAAACGACCGGCCGGGTCATTACATCCTCCCCCGCTTAAACATACGTTCGTCCTCGAACGAGTCCAACAGAAGAACATACCTGAAATCACAGCATCTGAAGCAATAGCGTCTGGCCTGGCTGGGAGGGCATAGAAATGGGCCTGACCACCCCTTGGTATGCCTCCCCCTTTCGGGCGACCCACAGCTGACTTGAGTCCGCCCCAAGCTGGCTGAAATCCACCCCTAGCTAGTTGGGCGGGTGGTGGAGGAACTGGTGCTAGTGCCGTTGGCCGAGTACTCCGCTATGGAGTCCCACCCAATAGCCTAGGGCAATATCTTGCAATGTGACAGAAATCCCCGCACTCGAAACAACCCCTCCTATGATGAAACTGATGCTCTTGATGCTCAAAAGAATTACTCGATGATACCTGAGCGCGCAAGGTATAATGAGAACCCTGTGCTGGCAATGCACTAAATGATGACTCACTCTGCTGAAACTGGTCTTGCTGAAACTGACCTCCCTAAGGAACCCCTCTAAAACCACCCTGACCACGAGGCCTCTTAGCCTCCTTCTCAGCCCTCTCCTGACCTTGAACCATCTCAATATGTTGGGCAATGTCGACAACCTCATCAAAGGTAACCTCAGATACTCTCTCCCTGGTCATAAGCAATCGAAGCTGAAAACTGAGGCCATCTATAACCCTCCTGATCCTCTCTCGGTATATGGGAACCAACCAGACCGTATGACGAGCTAACTTGGAGAACCGCATCTCAAACTATGTAACAGACATCTCGCCTCGGCAAAGCTGCTCAAACTGCCTGCACAGCTCCTCTCCACGGGACTCAGGTACAAACTTCTCCAAAAAGAGAACGGAGAACTGCTGCCAAGTAAGGGATGTTGCGCCAACAGGCCTATGCCTCTCGTAAGTCTCCCACCATCAGAGTACAGCCCTTGAAAACTTAAAGGTAGTAAATGACACCCCACAAGTCTCCAAAATACCAGCAGTACGGAGTATCCTCTGACACCTGTCCAAAACGTCCTGAGCATCCTCTCTCTTTGTGCCACTGAAAGGTGGTGGCTGGAGTCTCCCAAACCTCTCCAACCTACGCTAATCATCCTCAGGCATAGCAGGAACCACATAATCCTGTGCAGCTGCAACCGGCTGGGCTGGTGGTGCCTCCGATGTCTGAAGTCCCTGAATAACCTGCTTGGGTGTGCAAACGACTGGAGTCTGAGTGCCTCCCCCTGCCTGAGAAGTGGCTGCAGCCGTCAAAATAGAGACTGCCTGAGCAAGGCCGGTACGCGCTGTCAGAATCTGAGTTAGGGCCTTCTAAAGGCCTGGAATCACTATAGGCACAGGCGGTGCCTGAGCTGGTGTATCAATAACTGGAACCTGGTCCTGATCTGGGACAACCAATAGATCTGCAGGTACTTCCCCAACCGTTGTACGGGCTGCACCTCTGCCCCTACCACGGCCTCTACCGAGGCCTTGGCCTCTCGCGGCCCGATCGGGTGGCTGTCCCTCTTGACCGGTAGCACGAGTCCACACCATTTGTGAGAGAATGAAATACAGATCTTTAGTTACTAGAATACACAAAATGTACGATGAGTGTCCAAGAATGTGAATTTACCTAAAGGTTCTGCAGCCTCTCGAAGATAAGTACATACGTCTCCATACTGATCCGCAAGACTCTACTAAACCCGATCATGACTCGAGAGACCTATGAAACCTAGGCTCTGATACCAACCTGTCACGACCCAAAATCTAACCATGGTCATGATAGAGCCTATCGTGTCATAAGGCAAACCTACTTCCCAAATTATTACTACTAAACCGATTATAATAATTTAATAAAATATTTTAACATTTAAATTTTTCATAAACTAAATAAAATCTCTAAATATAATATAGCAAAATACAGAAACGAGCCCCAAACATCGGGGTGTCACTAAGTCATGTGCGTCTAAATCTATGAACTAAGAAATGAAACTGTCTAACTATCAATACAATCCAAAAGATGAAATGATAAAAGGAGTGACAAGGTCTTGCGGATGCTAGCAGCTACCTTGCAATCGCCACAGATAGTCGTCCTGAACTCAACGATCGTCGCGCTGAACTCATCTGGATCTGCACATAAAGTGCAGGGTGTAGCATGAGTACAACCACCTCAGCAAGTAACTGAAATAACTAAGGAACTGAGCAATAGTGACGAGATAGGTAAAACAGTCCAATTATGTATTTTCACAATTTAAAATAAACAGAAATAAATAGGTAATTCCATAACTCAGTAAATACCACAAGGAAGTTTAACAGATAAATGCAGCAACAACACAAATAAATACAACATCACAGTAGTGTCACTCCATCACTCATCACTCGCACTTATCACTCAACACTCAAAACACTCAACACTCTGCGCTCACTGGGGGTGTGTACAGACTCCGAATGGGCTCCCAAAGCCCAAGCGCTAAGCACGGACAACTCACGTGTCATCATATCAATACCTGGATCCGCACGGTCAACTCAAGTGCTACGCGGACAACTCACGCGCTATGGTATCAATACCTGGACCCGCACGGTCAACTCATGTGCTATGCGGAAAAATCACACGCAATGGTATTAATATCCTCACAACCAGGCCCTCGACCTCACTCAATCATGTACCTCACTAGCCTCACCATTATCAACATTAAGGGAACACAGCCCACATCAAGTATCACCGCATATTAGCAATTAGTAGAGACTGAGGTAAATATATGTACAATAATTTCTATGATCGAGTACAAATAATGTGAGCATGAATAAAGCCTAAGCATGATCTCTAACTTGAAGGAAAACAAGTTCAACAACAAGTAACTATGTAAACCCAGATGATGGCCATGAGGCCTTATGGGACAGACCAAGTCTCAATCCCTCGAGGTATACACCCACACGCCCGTCACCTAGCATGGGTATCATCTCCAAACAGTCACACAATATCAAATTCTTCCGGTTTATACCCTCAAAGCCAGAGTTAAAACTGTTACTTACTTTAACAGCGTACAAATCCTGCTTCGGGATGCCCTTATCTCTGGATTCGGTCCCCAAATCATCCGAAGCTATTCACAATCAGTACAATACCATCAATACATGCTAATAGAATGAAATCCATAAGAACAAATCTACAAAATTAGACCAAAATTCGAAATTGGCTCAAACACGGCCCCCGGGCCCACGTCTCGAAATCTGACAAACTTTATAAAATTATAAAGCTCATTCACTCACGAGTCTAACCATACCAAATTCATCGAAATCCGACGCCGTTTGGTCCCTCAAATCCTTAAATTAAACTCTTAAAAATTTCAAGCCCTAACTCCCTGCTTTCACTCCAAAAGCCTACAGATTAATGATAAACAAAGCCATAGATTCACGAAATTTATACCATTATGGGTTAGAATCACTTACCCTAATGTTGCTCCTTGGAAACCTTCGAAAAGTCGCCTCTCTCCCGAGTTTCTCAAATCCAAAAATTAAAAAATGAAGACAAAACACGAGTTGGGGCTTTTCTAACCAGCACAATCGCACCTGCGGCCTCTTGTTCCGCTTCTGCGAAGCCTCACTTGCGGAAGTTTCCATCGCAGGTGCGGGACTCACTAAAGAGCCCAGATTCCGCATCTACGGCCTAAAGCGCGGGCCTGCGCTTGTGCACCTGCGCGTTACTCTTTGCATCTACGAAGCTAGCCCAAAATCCTCCTCTCTGCATCTGCACTCAAGGCTTCGTACCTGCGGGCTCGCAGATGTGGCCAATTCTTTGAACCTGCGTTCCCAGCCTAGGCCTTCCATTTCCGCAACTGCGGCTTCCCCAAATGCACCTGTGATCATCGCGCCTGCGGCTCACCATCCGCAGGTGCGGCCACACCAGTAGCCTTACACTAGCAGCTTCCATCTGCATTTCTCAACTTCCAAACTCCCCGATACCCATCCGAAATCATCCCGAACCCTTGGGACCTCAACCACCAACAAGTCATATATCAACATACCAACTTAGTCGAACCTTCGAATCACTTAAAACAACATCAAATCATCAAATTGCCCTCGGATTCAAGCGTAAGAATTTCTAAATTTCCAAATTCAGGAAGAGATGCCGAAACCAACCAAATCTCGTCCGAATGACCTCATATTTTGCACACACATCACAAATGACTCTACAAACCTACTCCAACTTCCGAAATTCCATTCCGACCCCGATATCAAATTTTTTCACTACCGACCGAAATCGCCAAATTTCTAATTTCGCCAATTCAAGCCTAATTCTACCACGGACCTCCAAATCACATTCTGGACACACTCCTAAGTCCAAACTTACCTAACGGAGCTACCAGAACCATCAGAATTCAAATTCGAGATCGTTTACACATAGGTCAACATCCAGTTGACTTTTCTAACTTAACTTCCTAACTAAGAGACTAAGTGTTCATTTCACTCTAAAACTAATCCAGGCCCACACCTACCAACTCAATACAACTAACACCGATGAAAAAAACATAAAGAAGCAGGAATGGGGAAACAAGGCTATACCTATCGAAATGACTGGCCGGATCGTTACACCCTCCCCTCTTAAACATACATTCGTCCTCGAACGAATCTAACGGAAGAACATACCTAAAATCACAGCATCTGAAGCAATCGTGTCTGGCCTGGCTGGGAGGGCATAGAAACGGACCTGGCCACCCCCTGGTGTGCCTCCCCCTCTCGGGCGACCCATAACTGAATGGGCTCCGCCCCTAGCTGGCTGGGCGGGTGGTGGAGGAATTGGTGTTGGTGCCGTTGGCCGAGTACTCCGCTGTGGAGTCCCACCCAACAGCCTAGGGCAATATCTTACAATGTGACCAAAATCCCCGCACTCGAAACAACCCCTCCTCTGACGAAACTGCTGCTCCTGATGCCCAAAAGAATTACCCGATGATACCTGAGCAGGCGGGGCATAATGAGAACCCTGTGCTGGTAATGCACTGAATGATGACT